>JAJHSJ010000008.1:4266561-4388941 GCA_021015155.1 Magnolia officinalis
TCTCTCTCTAGTTTCTACTATTCTCTTGGATTATCTTGATTTGGTTGTATACATTTAGATTGGGAAGTAGGTCTAAACTTAACCTTACCATGGCCATACCTACAAATCTACATGCATATGAATGCACACAAGCACGCGTACAAATTTGACACATAAAAATATCTTAAGCATCTTTTGAACAGGCTTACATCTTCCATATATATTAGTTTCTAATGTTCTCTTGGATTAATTGTGTTTTTGTTGAGTTCATTTAAATTATCGAGTGGGTATGAACTTTGCCTAATCATAGCCAAACAGGCGGGTCTGAGCTTTACATGTCACTGAGTCCAGAGAGAACTAGAACCAACATTAGTTTGATAAACTCACATATAATCTCTACTATATATATGACACCTGTAGGTCTTGGACATCTTTGCCTCCACAATTAGTTTTCCTGGACAGAGAACCTTGGCTATTTTAAGGACATGGTAAGACATTTGAAGTAAAGTTAAAGGGTATTCAAGGAAGTTGAAAATGTGGCTGGTGTTCGTTGAACGGTGTAGATTTCATGATGGGCATTCCTCCAGAATGTTCAAAATGGACTTCAGCAGTCTTCCGTGCACTGATAGCTTCAAGGCAGGTATTGGGGGAATGCGATGAGGAGGGCGGTAGTTATGTTCTGTGGTCCCGTCCCTCATTGCAGTCAGCCAAAACCAGAGGCTTTTGGTCTGAGAGAAGCTCTTCAAGTCTTACTGTCCCACAAGATCGGGATGACAGTGGGTGAATGCCATGCATCTCAAGTATTCAGGTGGATCACAGTCAACGAAGAGCCATGGCCCCTGCACTATATTCCTTTTTTATATTAGATTTGCACATGTAGTGGTCAATTGATGTCTGGCATGGCTTGATATATGTAATGCTTCTAGTTTCAGTGAGAACTCTGTTCTGTTTATTTATATAAAAAATGATGGATGTGTAGTGGTTTTTAATGAGGAAAACTGACTGAGCCAAAGTTCATTGCAGACGAAGAGGACCGGATTATAATTGCTGCCCATGCAGTCCATGGAAACAAATGGGCCGTGATTGCAAGACTACTAGAAGGGAGGACGGACAATGCCATAAAGAACCACTGGAATTCCACTCTGAGGCGGAGGTGCATTGAGATTGACAGGTCGACGGCCACATCTTGTAATGTGTTGGAAGATCACAGCATAGAGAAAACCAAAGGATCTTCAGATGAAACTCTGTCGAATGGGGATGGCAATTCCTTCAAGTCCTTGGAAGGAAAAGATGTTGTTAGCTCCCTGGAGAACACATCTGACCGCACTGAAGACAAGGTTTGGATGGAAGATGATCATCCCAGGATGGAAGCAAGAGACCCACCTACCCTCGTTCGGCCAATGGCAAGAGTAAGTGCATTTAGCCCATACAATCGAACAGATGGAGTGAACTTCTCTATATTGTCAAGACCCAGTCCAATCCATGTGCCTTTGATCCAAGCCTCCAAACCTAATGTTGGCACCTGCAAATCAGACAGTGTTTACAGTGAGACCCAGGTGCCATCCCGATGTGGGCATGGTTGCTGTGGTGGGACCAAAAGCGGGGGCCATTCTCGAAGCTCTTTGTTGGGGCCAGAGTTTGTTGAGTTTGTGGGGCCTCCGCCCATCTCAAATCATGAGCTGGCTTCAATAGTCACAGATTTAGGTAATATTGCTTGGCTCAAGAGTGGTTTGGAAATAATGGCACCATGGCACAGATGACAAGGGCCCCAGTGACAACCGGCATATAAAGGCAACAATGGCAGTGATCAGTTACAATTCGAAGATGGCAGAAACCCGTTAGTTTGCATGATGACAGGAGTGATGTCGACTCAGATAGTCCACCAGCCATCTAGGCTACCATCTAAACTTGAGGATTGAATTGAGCATCCGGAGAGGCACTCAAATCATAGAGACTTGTTGTTTTTTTATGGAAATCAGAAATACTTGTGTTGAAGATGAAACATCCCTGAGTTGCAGTGGGATCGGCAGAGACGGACTTTGCATGGAGAGGATTGGTGGCACCTGTACTGAATTCGGTAATGAAGCGATTTCTTCGGTAGGTCGAGGACCAAGGTCAGGATTTTTCTAAATTACTATTTTATTTTTCATTTCAAGAAATCTGTGGATCTAAAACTTTCTATTGCTCTTCGGTACCCCATTATGCAAGTCTTGAGATATATTTCCTGGAGTTGTTCTTCTCATGGTTAGCTAAGGGTGTGTTTGGATGCAAAATTGAAATGGATTGCAATCAACTCCAGTTGATAGAGAGGAAATGACCAATGTGTGGGAAGCATTACTTCCGTCCATAAAAGGACTAGACCATAGTTACCATTACGATGATTTGCAACTTCAAATGCATGGAATTGCAATCTGGGGTTTGGCTGTCAACATAAATCAGAATGGTGCTGAGCCCACTTTGGTCATTACCACTTCAGGGAATTGATTTACTCAAAGGGAGATGGTAAGGTAGAGCTAGAAGAACTAGAATATGGTGGAGCCATCTAGATAGGTACACATGGCAGGGTGTTGTGTTAATCAGGACTGTCCATATATTGACCCTCATTATAGACAGCCGATGTTTCAAAAATCACTCTTAGGAGACGACTGTAGCCATCACTTTCTTGTTTCTCGACCACTTCGTGTCGACGATTAACAGTTCTTTTCTTTTCTACTGTTGTTTTGAAGGCAACTTGTCAGATGTCTAAGATTATCCAATCTGTTTATCTTGACTGTTTCTTATCCATATTAGGGTCCACATGTCCTATAGTGAGTAGTTCTTTGGGCGGCTACCATATCATTTCCATTAATGAAGCATCCAAACATGCCCTACCTCAAATGAGATTCTAGAGTTCTACTCACAATCCTATGAGATAACTGTGACTCCACCAAAAAGAAGCTTACCTTGTTGGGTATACAAGTACCTAAATTGAAACATCCAAAATACTTGCGGTATACATCATACTGGGAAGATTCTCATCTCTAACTAATGTCCCTTTTTTTGTTGAATTCAGACCATTGATTACTTCTCATTTCAGCCGTTCATAAGATGCATACACATTGGCTAGTTGAGATAATCGATCGTCTTTTTGTAGGTTATGACCCATCTAAGTGGGGCCAGCAATTTGGACCGTTTAATTTGAGGTGCATGTGCCATGTGTATGAATCATAACACAACCACACACTCTCCAAATACTCCAAACCAGTGCTCCCTCGCCGCCGTGCATGTGGTTGTAATTAGCATAGTAACACTCAAATACGTATGTATCAAATACGTATGTACTATGTACATGTTGACATTAATGGCTCCACTGAATCCACTGGTGTGGCCCACATAATGAATGGATTGGATTGATTTTCATCACAGCCTTTAAAGACAAACCCATTCACATGTATGGTTTATGTTAAGAAAACCTAACGCATGTCTTAAAAAGTCCAAAAAGTGGGGCCATGGTTAGATCTTCTAGATGGCTGATCTGTAGCCTTCCACCATGGCTGGACCATGCCCCAAGAGTCCCTCCATTGGAAGATCCTGGTGACCAACAACCTCTTTCGGTTGAATTTAGACATGCTGTCTCTAACTGTCTATTGTGTAGGCCACAAATTGAAAAGGTTGCAATTATCCAGCTGAGGATATTTTTGGGGCATCATACATCCATGATGGAAGTCAATAGATAAGTGGACTAGATTACCAACTCTTGGGCCCACCTTGTTAGAGTATGAAGATTTGCATATGTTTGGCAAAACTGACAAATGACACTATACCCTTATGATCCCCAATAGTTTTAGGGCCTGTTTGGCCGGGCAGGGTGGATGGGATTAGGTTGTATTAGGATGGATTGGAAGGAGCAATCCCAGATTTGGCCGGGTGTGCCAAACAGGCAGAAGTTGGATATAGCAATCCCATGGGATTGCCAGCAATCCACTGACATCACCATCATTACCTTGAAATCCACCCAATCCCTCTTAATCCAATCTATTTTGCTTGGGACATGTTTGGTTAGACGGAGCAATCCCGGGATTGGCCAGGCGAGCCAAACACACTCGGTGGTGAATTCCATGGATATAGCAATCCCATGGGATTGCCAGCAATCCACTGACACAGACATCATTACTTGCCATCCACCCTATTACAATCCAATCCCATGGGATGGGCCCGGCCAAACACGCCCTAAGTCTATCGGTCCTATAGCTCTTGCAGGCTAGTTGTGTTCTTAACATTTGGTATCAGAGCCAGTACCATGTCCTTCCTCTGTTAAACTCCCATAGGGGGGCAACATATGGAAAGGTAACCTAGGCTAGAGTGAAAGTATCCATAAGGTGGAAAATGATATGAGGACATGGACACCACAAGGTGGGCAGCGGGTACCTCGGCTCTTGGGGCAACCTATGGAAAGGGCAACTTGGCCCTGAGTAAAAGTCGTCACAAGGTGAAAAGGGCTACTTGGACATGGGCTCGAGTGAGTGCTGCCATAGAGTGGGCCACCATAGAATCAATACTTTTATGTTCCAATCCCCAATGGTTCAAGGGCCTAACTTGATGTGTTCCCTTAGTCTTCATTCATCTTCACAACATACTCCCATAGATGTGCATGCGTGTAATAGATGTCCTTGGGGTTGCTTTTGTCTCTCCATAGTATATGTAGTGGGTCAATGAATCGATCCAAGCCGTTTATGTAACTATACCAATAATGGATGGACTATGTTCACACCTATTAGACAATCCCATCCATAAGTTTGCTTCAATTCCTGGTACTAAATCTTGACCATAAACTATATATGTTCATCCGTCTCTTTGGAATCCACTAAGTTAGACGGTTAGGATCACCCAGTGGATAACTCTTCTGGACAAATTTTCCAGTCGCAGCATACGAACTACATGGAAGGTCCTGATCCATACATCACCATGTCACATGCTGGTTCTACCAAGGTCTGTCATGTCACCTGCGTTTAAGGCTAGTTTGCCGGGAGCAAAATTTTAGCCTACACACACTCGCACCGCAGTGGTTTTTTACCACAATGGGTACTCGAACCTATGACCTGGACAGCCTAAACTAAGGTTAAGTTCATCCGATTAAGCTGTTTTGGGCTAATTATGGTCTTGTTTATCTAAATATATTGTGTTGGACTAGTTATTCTCATGTTGTTAGCACTTGAAATAGAGGAGAAATTATTTAATACCTTAGCACATATTGTTTATCATATGGTGCTTGAAAACGTATGATTGCATATATGGTACATGAGGAATGATTCAAGATGTCCAATAGCTCATGCAACATATGCACGGGATACATGTGACAAATGCAATATATATGAAGAGCAGTAGAGGTTAGTGTGACAAATAAGCCACATGAAGCACACCAAAGTTACATGTGACACATTTGCAGTGCTTGAAGATTAATGACAATATTTCTAGCACATGTGCATATGTGGCACACATGGTAGAAGTGTACTAAAAAGAGAATGGTTTGTCAAGGTAGTACTTAATGTAATAGCAACATAAGCTATGTACTCATCAAAAAGTTTGGAAAAGCTATCATAGATAACTTTCGGTGCTACCAAATAACCTCTTGTTAGTAAGGGACATGTTTGACATACTCTGTCCAGGCAGGGCTATGTGAAGCCCACCGTATTGTATGTATTTTATCTATGTTGTTCATCCATTTAAATAGATTATTTTAGGGCATGAGCTTAGAAAGGAGGCAGATTCAAGGCTCAAGTGGACCAAATAGTGGGGATTAATCGTCCACCACTAAAAACTTCCTAAGAACAGCGGAAGTTTCGATCAAGCTAATATTTGTGTTTTCCAGTCATCCAAGTATCTGTGACCTTATTAATAGGTTGGATGGTTAATAAACATCATGGTGGTTTCCTAATGTGAGCATCATTATTACTACTATGTCCTATGGTGTAGTCCACTTGAACCTTGGATCTACCTCCTTTTGGAGCCTATGCTCTAAAATGATCCATCAAAATGGTTGGATGGCGTAGAAAAAAAGAGAGTATATTATAGTGGGCCCCACAAAGCTCCTAGCCAAGGGCAGGACGCAATCCACGTCCATTGAGGGCTCATTTGGGGGCTTTTAAATAGAGGTAAGTGAGACACGGAATTGGAGGTAAATGAATTGACAGTCAATTGTGTTTGGATGGGAGTAAATGAAATGCATTTTTAATCCAGATATTCCATTTGGACCAAAGTAAATGAGAGGAATTGAGATGCATTGAAATTTTATTATATTCACAAAAATTCAAATTAGCTTTAATATTCCAAATTAATGTACATATGTAATTATTGACAAAATGATTGTAATAAGTCCGTTAAAGTATATAATTTAGTCAATATTAAAAAATTTCGAGCTCTAGGTGAGCCACAAACATAAGGATCACAAACAAACAACTTGCACTTTTTTAACCATTCACTTAGATGGTTAACCTTTGGACAATTTAAGTTATATACCAGTAATTGAATTGTTTCATAGTATCATTAGTGTTCCACATGTATAGTGGACATGTACCTAACAATGCGTTTGTTTACTCATGTAACTGTCCAAGGGAGCTATTAAAAAAAAAGAAAAAAAAAAAAGGCATTTCACCCTATTTATTCAACCATCCCTTGTCTAATAAAGGATTTGGAGGATTTCATTTAGAGGCCTATTTCCTCCCAATGCATTTCATTTTCATGCATTTATTCTCGATTTCTCTCATTTACCTCCATCCAAACAACCCGGTGACGATTCATTTAAGGTCCATTTTTGCTGACTCATGCAACCCTAATTTTGAATGGAGTATAAGCCCATTTGATTTTGTCCATTGAATTTTGACCGTTGATTCTATTATTTTCTAAGCATCATTTCACGTTAGTATAATCCAATCTCTATGAATTTCAGCCTATGGCCCAACCAAAAGAGGCCCTTCGATTTGGAAGATCAAGATTGCCCATACATGCATGCCACGTTTACGATGAATGAATCACCACCGTTCGTAATAATAACGCCAGCGGACTTAGCTCTCCAATGCAGAATACTCGGATAACCCGTGACCGTTTAAATACAAAGTCCACAGGAGTGAAAGACTTTCAAACATTAGTGTCAGTGAGTGAAGAGTGAAACGGGTCTGCCCTTACACGTGGGTACGTTACCGCATTTCACGAGGCTGGTGCCACGTGGCACTGATCTGTCGGCATCACAGGCAGCATCTGAGCTTGGTGGGCCCTCCCAAATGGACGGTGATCACATTGCCTCATAGGGTGGTGGCCTGACAGAGTACCCACACATTGACGGTCGGATCGAGCCCGAGTTGCCCAATCAGCCCAGTGGGCGATTTGCTTCGTTTGGTAACCAAACACACATGGTAGATTGGTTGATAGACCCAAACCCAACGATTGGGACCGTACGTTGGGTGATGATGCCATAGGAACAGAAGAATTGAATCCATACACGTGGAAGAGACTGAGTGGGCCGCACTTGTATTTGTTATTTATCAATGGCTAAATATTATTTTCTATAATGTGGCCCACCTAATGAATGGATGAGGCTGAATATTTTTTATAAGGTGTCCCTCACAGTAGGGAGAACCTATTGGAAGGGTTGGATCTCACATGAACATAAAAGGATGGAAGTTATGAGTGGACCATAAATTTTAGTGACTTGATATCTTCTCTTTATATATTATTTTGGGATTTTTACTTTTTACTACAAAATTCCTTTAGACTTTCAATTGTATATAACGATGCCTCTAAAAATCCGAAACACCGATGCCTTTTGAGCCATAAATTACCAAATTGTCCTCATTTGTTTTTTTTATATAAAAAATTAATATAATAAAGTAGAGAATTGTGGGCTTTATTTTATGTGTAAAACATCCCATCTGTCCATAGATTAATTTGTTATGAAGATTAGACAAATAAAACTTCTGGCAGATCCAATCAGAAGGTGGGCCACACTATAAAATATTTAATATGCACTGCCCAAAAACTTTTAAATTCACACATATAGTACTTCTGATGATTCTATCAACCAGATTTTTAGGTCGAGTGATCATTATGGTGGGCCCCACCACTCTGGACTTTATATTCTTTTGAAAGAATAAATTTATATGGGGTACTTATGTAATTTCATCTTAAAGACATTATTTGATAAAATTCAATTTTTGAAGGAATCTTGTATTTTAAATATTAAAAATTACTAAAACTCATCCGAATTTTAACTATTTCTGGGTTTGGAGTTTAAGTGATTTTTCAACGGCTTTGACAGCGCGTCGATCTGGAAAGGGATTTCAATGCCATGAGTCTGTCTGGCCTGAATGTGGAGGTGGGCCATGCCCCAAAAATTCTCTTTGATAGCATAATCCAACCACTCAGGAGTAGAAATACAAAAATAAATAGACGGCCTATGTGGAAGGAATTTTGGCAGATGATCTTTATCCATGAGTCTATTTCAACTGAATAATGGTCCCACTTACTGAAGAATGGGCCCCACTTGTCAGAACTAAAACATACAAGGTGTAAGCTTAATATACTTACAAGTAAAAAGATAGAAAAGTATATTTGGTTTTCAACATTACATAAGTATTTATTTCTAAGTTTGTTTGGTCCATTGTTAATATCCACCATCTATCATGTGGCCCCAATCTTTAATATGGACCATTTATTATCTTAGGCTCACCTTGGCCCTGTCTTTAATGTGAACCGTCCATCACGTAGGGTCTATCTTCAATGTGCACCATTCACTTTGCAAGGACCACCTTCGATGTGGACTATCCATCATGTGGGTCCAACCTTGGATGTGGGTTATGCATCATGCAGGTCCAACCTTGGATGTAAATCATCCATCATGCAAAGCCTGCCTTATATGTGGGTCATTCATCATTAGGGACTGATCTTCGATGTAAAGTTTCCTCATATGGGATCCACCTTAATATGGATCATTTATAGTATGAGCCCCACTTTCAATGTAGGTTGTCTATCATGCAAGGTTAAAAAGTTTTTAATAATCATTTACCAATGTTTCCTATTAGAACTGGGCATCGAGTCGAGTCGGACCGAATTAGGGCTGACCCGACTCGATCCAATTTTGAAATAGGCCTGACCCGAACTCGACTCGACTCGGTATTGAGTCCAGCATGCCTAACCTGATCCGAATCCGGGTATGACCTCGACTAATCCGGACTGAGTCCGACCTGATAAAAAGTACCGAGTCAGTTCGAGTTGGCACCCATTCGAATTGAGAGAGAGAGAGAGAGGCATATGTCAAACTCAAAACCTCCAATCCAACAGCCACCCACATTTTCAAACCCAACAAATTCCCAGTCCATGCCCAGATCAGCACCAATACGCAATGGGCCCCAACACCACCGTGCCCAATCGGAGCTCTTCTTCAGGATCCCGAACGAGCTCGATCTCACCTTCAACCCCTTTGATGCAGCAGCCGCAACGAGCTTCGAAGAAATTGGCTCGGAGGACAATCTCTTCTCAACGCACATGGATAAATTCGGGTCGGGCACAGACGGTTGCCCGAGTCAAGTCTGACCGGATCAAGTTTTGGGTCGAGTCAAAACGAGTTACTGGTTAACTCAAACTCGAGTCGGTTTGAGTTCGGATTGGGAGAAGCCTACTCAGTTCAGGTCGAGTCGGATCGAACCAAGTCGGACGAGTCGAGGTAGCCTGATCGAGTCGTCCCATGCCCACCTCTATTTCCTGGTGTCCAACTGACATTTATATCCGTTGTCCAACTGACATTTGTATCCGTTTATTTTTTGTAAATGACCCATGCCTTAAAATGAGCTGGAAAAACGAGCTGGAAGAAAGGATAGACAGCTGGACAGCGTGGATATACAAAGCATACATCTCAAGCTGTTCCCCATGGTCAGTGTCCCACCACATGGCTGGATCAGGGTCCCAGCTAAGTCACGTCCCCATCTGGGAGTTTAAACCTGCCACCGTGGAATGGCACCCTCTCAAAACACCCTCTCTGATAATAACAAGTACACTTGCGAAAATGGAGTGGTCCATATAGAACCTTCTAGAGAAATGTCACTGTCCACCCGTGTCTTGAAAGTTCTGTGCATCTCAAACACGTGTGACGACCAGGACCAATGATCTGACGGGTCACCATGTAGCTCAGGGGCTCTGTGAGGCCCACCGTGGTGTATGTATTTTATCCAAGCCGTTCATCTATTTGGCCGGATCATTTTAGAGTATGATCCCAACAATGAAGCAGATCCACGGCTCAGGTGGACCACATAGTGGGGATTAAATGCATCACGGTGGGCCCTTGAAAAATTTCAACGGTGGGTGTCATTACTACCATTGTTTGGTGGGATTCACTTGACCCTTGACCTACCTCCGTTTTTGTCTCATGCCTGGCCTGGACGAAACACATACATTACAGTTAGTCTCTATCTGTTTGGGCGCACAGAGATGTTTGTGACGAATCCACTCCGTCCATCTGTTTTAAAAGACTACAATAGGATAAGAGCCAAAAATTCAGGCAAATCCAAAACTTAAGTTGAAATATCCACCGTTGAAACCTTTCTGAAGCTGAACATAATATGTATATGCTATCCAAACCGTTCATAGGGTTATTATCACTCAAATAATTCCGTCACCCTATTGTGGTCTTTTGGGACAGAGTGGATTTGTCAGGAATATCTCTGTGGGCCCCACACAGCCCTGGCCTCCTTTTTTACAGCGACATAAATTTCTGGTAAATATCATGTGGGCCCACCTAGTTTTTGACAGGCCGAGGATTCATCACGAGTTATGGGTGAGGTCCACAGTGAATAGTAAATATTTTCACGCTTCTCAATACAGATTTCACAGTGACACGTGTCGCTGCTGGCTGGTGATGTGAAAGCTTTTTGGGCCGTACCTTAATGTATGTGTTTTATCCATGCCTCCATCCATTATACCTGCTCACTTTAGACCATCAGCCCAAAAATAGAAGTAGATTTCATATATCAGGTGGACCACACTAGAGGAAACATTAATGATTAATCACTACCGTTAAAACCTTCGGAAGGCTACAAAAGTTCTAGATAGCAAATATTTTTGTTTTTTACTTTATTCAAATTATGTGACTTAATGTTAATGAGTAAGTTGGATGGCAAATAAACATTATAGTGGGCCTTAGGAAGTTTTTAACGGTGAGCATTTAGTTGCCACTGTTTTCTATGATATAGCACACCTAAGAATTGGATACACCTAAATTGATCTAGAAAAATAGATGAACGGCTTAGATAAAATATATACACTATGACAGGGCGCACATAACACCAATTGATACCTCCACTTTATCTTATGGTGTGGTCCAATTGAGCTTTGGATCTATCTTAATTTTGGGTAAAATGGACAGATGGCATGGATATAACAGATAAATCTTGGAAGGCCCTACGGGCCTAGGGATATCCTGGTGACGAGGTCTTCAAGTAATGGGTATCCTTTATCATGCATCTAAGGTGGGACCTATAATTTAGTCCATTCAATTTGAATGACTTTTCTATGATACTCTGGTGGAGTGTGATGGATGATGCACATGCACTTAGAAATCACCTAAGGGCCTATTTGGGCGCGTGAATTAGGGTGAAATACAACGGATTAGGAGGGATAGGATTACGCAATCCCACCTATCCTATCACTCGGCCTGTTTGGGCGGCGATGTTACGGGAGGACTTTCGTCTTCTAACGGATTCGGACGAGATGTGGAGGGATTGTGAAATCTCTCCCTGGAATCGTCGCCCTCTCTCAAACACCGCATCGAGCCCATCCCTCTGCTCTCGTACAAACTAGGGATGGGATTTATCATTCCCTTGCACTGGCGGGAGAGATGGTGGGGATTGATATTTTCAGCGTGAAATTGGGCGTTATTTAGGGACGTGAACTGGTTGCAGAGCTGATTGGGTGGAGGGGTGTTGCATTCGCGAGCTGCCAGATTTTTGGCGCTGAGGTACGTCTTCTTCCTCGTTGCCGGGATTCAAATACCACCATGTACATGATTGCAATTCCTTTTTGTAGAAAATCTGTGTTTTCTGTATTCTGAGAGGGGCAGATAGAAAATTATGTGGTCCTTCATCTACCCCTATTTTCATCGTCGAAACAGGCCCTCTGAGATCATTGTCTCAGGGTTGGCTGCCATAGATTCGGGATTTCCTCTTCATGCCCAAATAGCTGCATGTTGTAGGTGATCAGGATTCCATGATGATAATCTTCTATATGGCCCTCTCAAACTGTGAGTTGTTGTAACGATAGACACCAATCTGTCTTTGTGGTTTGCATGCCAGAGCTATTTGAGTAGGGATCTCGACGCCGTTGTGTGATCTTACTTTGCCGACCATGTACTGCCGTCCAACCATCTTTCGTATTTAAATGTATGTCATTGATTGATATTGTTCAAACCCTGTTAATCTGTTTCTTGAGGTGTCTTATAAAATTGTTTTGGGTGCCTAAAATACATCTTGGCACCATCAACTGGTTTTGGGTGTGGTTGGAATTTAACGCCTGCCTTAGGATTCAGAAGCTCCCACCCGCTCGAAACATAATAAATCGTTAGATGATAAAATACAAATCATGGATAGATGGTTTTTCTTTTTAATTCTTTATGACTCATTTACATGTACTTGAGGCATACATGGTAGAGGAACATGATCACTTGAAGCCTTGCAAAGTTGTTTCCTGGACAATATCTTGGACCATGCCCAAAAACAGTGTAAGTTCCGACCCGTGGCTTCGAATCCTGTCGGCACACCCAGATCATGGTTAGTGTCATATTGTCTCCATGTATGTAGTCATATTGTACTTACATCACTCGGACATGAACAGGTAAATCTACGCATTTTGGTAGAAGCATGTGAAAGTACATTTGACTGAGAGTATGATGTTCTCTTCCTTGCATTATCATTACGGACAGGTACAACATCTGCACATTGACATTATGAGTTTTGGTTTAGTACGTATTTATATTATATTCATTTTTGTATTAAACTCTTTACAGGTTCACCTGAGGGATTAGCCGAGAATCGTTATCCATGCCTACAGTATTCAATGGTTTAGAAGACAATCCAGTTGCCACTGAAACTGCCCCTCCAGTATGCAATGGTTTAGAACTAAGGTTGGCGCGTGCTTGCGGTGTCAAATGTCAAATGGATGTCGAATGTTTGACGGTGGTGTCAAGATTGACAGATTTCATATGAAAGATGTTTTCATACAACGGTTTAGTTTCTTGATAATATGTCGATTGGGTGGAGAATCTAAGCCGTTGTATTTGTAGAATAGCCCATTGAAATCACGGTGAAGAAGCTTAAACAATATATTCATTAGAGGGGCCACATCGATTACCCAAAGGTTTCGATGGTGTAGATAACGAGATGAATGGACCATCCAGTTTTCTTATTTTATTTTAGGGGAGCATTTCATACTCGAGACTTTTTTTATTGTACAATGCTCGGGCACTAATGCAATGGTTTTGGGTTTGTATGAGTGGGCCTATGGTTCAGTGATCTAAAGCGTTGAAACTATGGGGTCCAACATGCATGGATAGATTATGCATCAAAGATCTGAGCCATAAATTTTTTATCATGTAGTGCATGGGCCACCCAAAGTGTAGCCCTTGATATCCACCTTTTTGAGGAACCGTTGAACAATGGCTCTATTTTTACAAATGTGAAATTTGAATAATAGTGCACAATCTCCCAAATATCATTCCAGTGGTTATAACATTTTCTAGAAGCAAATACTAAGTTTTCCAAACAGCAAGAGCGTTGAATAATAGTTGGTGGGATGGTTGCAATACCACACCATTCAAACAGAACCGATGCTGGTCATGGGATTGGCGTCTACACACAAACCATCCGACCATCCACTCACAGCATTAAATGCATCCGACTAGCTAATTTTATACACCTTAATACACCCAAAACCATTTGCCCAAACAGGCCCTAAAGATCATGCTGGTGACACATCATAATTCAAATTAAAAAGTCCATATCATGTGTACAATTTAGATGCATTATGAACTAAAAAATATGCATATTTGATTATATGACTTTAAGATTATTAGGCATTTTTTATACCATCTAAAAAAAATAAAAATGGATTACCCTACTTCACCAAACGAGTGTCCACGAATCAGCAGTTAGGATAGTTCAACCACTCTGAATTTTGGATTGTAACTTGGTGACTTTAGGATTCGACAATTTAGCCCATCTAACATGAGTTGATATATATGTTATGTGTACCATTTTCAAGTGCCTATGCATCAGGTGTCACATGCAGCCAGAGTATCAAATAACTCTCCTTTTATGATATTTGCACAATTGCCCAGGCGACGTTCTGGTCAGAAAAGCCATTTCAACCTTCTTTGCTGTAAAGATGAGGATCTAATTCGGACATTTTCACATGAGGAGCGAATTCGGTCGGACGCGGCTTGGGTCATACCCAGCCTGTTCCGAGCTCGGTACAGATAGGGATCTGAGGGGCCCACGGTGTTGTATGGGTTTTATCCCCACCGTCCATCTATTTTTCCGTATCATTTTAGGATATAAGCCCAAAAAAAGCACATCCAATGCTTAAAGTGGACCACTCGGTGGGGATTAAACAACTACGGTCGAAAAAAATTCAGAGGCACTTTTGGATCCTTTCATCCAGACACGGATTTCCTGGGAAAGCCTTTCCCAAAAAGTTTCTGCGATGGAAACCCAGGTGGGGCTAGCTATCGTGATGTTTGTGAGAAACTAACTTATCCATTCATCTTGTGAGATCATTTTAAGAGATAGATTAAAAGTGAAAATATCCAGGACTCAGGCAGGCCGCATTAAAGTCAAAGGTGGGTAGGGAAACTCCTAGCATTGAAACCTCCCTAAGTTGTCGGTGATGTTTACATGGGAACATAAATATTACCCGGATTCAAAACTTATTTGGCCCCAAGAATATTTCAAATGTGGATGTTTAATCCTTACATTTTCAGTCACGTGAGTGCAGGATACGGCTCACTTTTTGCCCTAATGTTCTAAAATGAGCTCACAAAACAGATGAACAAGATGAATTTCTCACAAACATCACAGTGGGTCCCACCTAGGTTCCCAGCTCAAGAAATTCTTACAAAAGGCTTTAGCAGGAAATCCGCATCCCCCTCATCCAAGTCTACGTGACCTTAATCAATAGGTTAGATGGCAAATAAACATCACTGCGGGCCTAAAAAGGCTTCAATAGTGGGCGCCATTTCCACCACTGCTTCATATAGTATGGTTTATTTGAGTTTTGGATCTACCTCATGCTTTAGATTCTCTCCTTAATCAATATAGCAAAATCAATGGACCGTGTGTGGATAAAACTTATACATCACAGTGGGCCCTTCAAAGCCTTGCCTACGCCGACCCGGAGGGTAGTACCCAATCCTTGTCCAATTTGGTAGACCCGGCTAACATGGGTTCCACCCGCCGCGACATGGCACCATTCAATTAGCTCTTATAAGTGTTAGATCTAACCACCTTTTGAAAGTTGGTGGCTTAGCAATCTTTGAAAAGATGGTGGGCCCATCTTTGACAAGCAATCGGGTGGGCCAATAAAATGATGCCATGTCACAACTCAACAAAGTTACCTTAGCCTAATTGAATCTGCTCCCATTCCAATGCACTTGTATTAGACCATGACTAAGGGCTAAACTCATATGTTAAAGCCCGGCGTAAAATGTGGTAGTGGATTAGGTCAAGTGGGGTAGCACCGAATTCCCTGATGTAAGCATTATTCATATACTTACTCAATCTAACAATATTTTGACAGTTGGTAGGTCCATTTTTAATAAGTAATTGGCGGGCCAATGAAATGGTGCCACGTCATGTCTTGGCAGGACTTAATGTCAAGCCTAATTGAATCCACTCGGAGACTATTTAAATGTACATTTAGCGGAAATCTAGACCGTCCAAATTGGTAAACTAACTTTGGATGAAGCATAACCTAACAATTAGACTGATAAGATAATGTTTACTATCTAGAACAATTTCATATTTAACTTCTAACCATCCATTCGATAGCTATTACTTTAATGGTTAGGATTGTTTGATCAGTGGGATTTTAGATGCGTGCTCTATCCATTAATGGGAATTGCAATATAATTCTCTGGATGGTTGAAATTAGTGCCACGTGGGAGGATGATGAATCACCACTATTTCCAAAATGGTGATGAACTAACACAAGAGATATGGCCAATATCTAAGCAATCTCAAATGAAGACGTTACAAGGGGAAATGTTCACATCCAACCGTTGGATGATAAGTTGCAGTCCACCAACCTCCAAGTACTGGGTGTCACCACTAGTATCATCTTGGGAAGCAGATTGCTTGAGAAACATCCGGCCATTAGAAGCAAGGTGGGGCCCACCATGATCTTTGTGAGAAATCCATCTTGTCCATCCATTACGCCGCTCCACCTATGCCATGCACTCACACCGTAATGAAATTTCACTGCAATGGATACTTGAACAGTTAAACCCATGACCTCGTGTTGAAACTCTTGTGAGTCTACCACTATATGAGTAAGGACCCCTCATAGCCAAATTCAAGTTGGGGAGGAAATGCATGCCATTCAAACCTTTCCATGGCCTACCTTGATATTTATATACCATTAAAACCGTTCAAAAGGTTATTCTCACTGGGATGAAATGAAAACACAAAAATATTAGCCTGGTACAAAATTTCAGTGGCCCTATGAATTTTTCAACGGTTAGCATTCGATTCACATTCTCCTCTCATCGTGGCCACAACATAGAAAATAAAGTATAAATGCTGATAAATTATAAAGTGTGGTCCATCTGATGAGTGGATGAGGCTGAATTTTATGTAAAGTAATCTTTCGTGGTGGGTGAAGCTATTGGATGAGTTGGATTTTGCATGCAAATGAGGTGTTTGAAGTAATTCTCAACTGAGTGGATGGTAATTTTTCATCCATTTGGTTGGTCTCGTGCGTTTCTCTCGTGTACACACGTGGCTTTTTTACAATCGACATGGATTACGGACGCGGATTGCGTCCTACCCCACCCGGACGGTAATCCGTCCGGGCAGGACTCTGTGGGGCCCACCGTGATGTAAGTGTTTTATCCACTACGTTCATCGTTTTTCTCGTATCATTTTAAGGTATGACGTTAGAAATAAAGCAGGTTCACAGCTCTACTGGACCACACAAAAGGAAGCTGCAGTGATAATGACACTCACCGTTGAAACCTTTCTAAGGGCCACCGTGATGTTTTTTTTACCATCCAACCTATTAATAAGGTCATGTAGACGTGGATGAAGTGAAAGCACAAATATCAGCTTGATCCGAAACTTCTCCGGTTACCAAGAAGTTTCTAATGGTGCACGTTCAATCCACACTTTGTGGTCCACTTAAGCCCTTGACCTGTCTCATTTTTAGTTTATAAGTTAAAATGACCTGAGAAAAACGATGAACGGAGTGGATAAAACACTTACATCACTTTGGACCCCACAGATCCCTGACCGGACGGATTAGGGTAGGACGCAATCCGCGTCCATGGATTACAGGATTAGGTGGCAACACCACCCCAGCTGTGGTGTGTAGATGTGTTGGGTACGGTGGGCCAATATAATATAATTTTTCATATCCACGCCGTCCATCCGTTTTGTCCCTTCATTTTAGAGAACGAGCCAAAAAATGAAGCAAATGTTAAGTTCAAGTGGACCACACCATAGGAAACAATGGTGATCGAATTCCCACCTTTAAAAACTTCTTGGGGCCACAAAAGTTTTGGATCAGGCTGATATTTGTCTTTTTCGTTCATCTAGATCTGAGTGACCTTATCAACCGCTTGGATGAGGCCATAGGAAGGTTTCAACAGTGGATTTTATTACAATGATTGTATGTTTATCCAAGCTGTCCATCCATTTTGCAGGCTTACTCCAGAGAATGGACAAAAAATTGAAACATATCCAAAGCTCAAGTGGGCCACACCACAGGAAATACAGGAGATTCAATGCTAGGCGTTGAAAATTTCCCACGGCCATATTTTTCTGTTCATCGTACAATTTTAGGTTCACGTCTTAAAATGAGCTGAAAAAATGCATGGATGGCAGGGATAAAACACATACATCACCGTGGGGCCCACAGAGTCCTGAGTCACCGTGCAATCCTCGTCCTTTACAATGGACCATGGTTGTAAATCAGACCGTTGGTCATGTGGGGATATGATAGGTCCATAGATTCTCTCATCCCCATTGCATGCATGGCAAGGTAGATGGTGATCTGGACCGTGAAATTAGTTCAATCTACTATGGATGGAACATGGTTTAATAGCCACCCAAAAGGGATGATCCTAGACATCCAAATGGATGGCCTTCAAATGGACCGTCAAAAGCAAAATAGTTTGTGGTTAGCATCTACCCGAACAGGTGGGAGGAAGCAACGGCTTGGATTGTACTATCAGTGAGAGTTTTTAACCATAAGCCACCTATAGAAAAAACCACCTGATGGGTGGCCCTGATGGTCTTTACCTAAGAATCCACCTCAACTTTGAAGGATGCATGATAAAATGCACCTCCACATATTGCTATAGGACATGCCCGGATTACAGCCGTTCGATCCAAGGTCATGATCCAAACCATTTATATGGTGGGCCTCCCCACGGATTGGGGACACCCAGTAATGAAACTCTCATATATTGAAATATTTTATCACTTGGATCATTCAAGGACCGTTCATTGAATATGGACCGTCTCTTTAGCAGTTGTTTCTGTATGCCAGTGATCCAACGTTCTTCCAATCTTGAAGATTTTCGTGGCGTCTTTATCAATGGACTTTTCGTACATATCAACAGCTTCCATTGCTTAGTTAAGTGAGACTCTCGATTTGTACGTGGATTCGAAAGTGACCCCTCCATACTGAAATCAGATGCTCGTTGGTGCCGAAAAAGATTTGTGGTGCCCACCATGATATATATTTGTTTTATTTACACTACGATTCATTTTGTTAGTTAATTTTATGGCATGAGTGGAAAAAATGAAGCAGATCCAAATCTTAGGTGGACTATATCACAAGAAATGTGATTAAATGATTACAGTAAAAAATAAAAAAATAAAAACTTTTTGGGTCACAAAGGTTTTGGATAAGCTGATATTTGTCTTCTTCCTTTATTTAGATATATGTGATCTAATCAATATGTTAGATAGAAAATACACGTTAAATAAGCCTTGTGAAGTTTTTAATGGTGTGCGTTTAATCACCCATTGTTTACTATCGTGTGGTCCACTTGAAATTTAGATATGTGAGGAGGCAAAGTAGATGGATGGTGTGGATAAAACATATACATGATGGTGATACCTATAAAGCTTTTCTAGCACCAATGTCAATACTTGAAAGGTCATTAACAAATCGGAATCCAAGTGGCAGTGTGATGACCCAATACCATGTAGCTAAGTGGTTTCATGATTTTGTGGGCCTATTATGATGTATGTATTTGGATCCTTACTCTTGCTCGGGTGGTAGACTCTCAGGAGTTTCAACACCCGATTAAGGGTTCGAGCATCCATAGGTGGTGAAATTCCACTAGCGTGAGTGTGTGGGGTGTGTGTGCGTGTGTTAAAAAGAAATAAAAAAATGATGTATGTATTTTATCCATGCTACCATGGTCATTTTAGGGCATGATTGGAAACTGAAGCATATACAAATCTTAAGTAGGCTATGGTCCAAGAAATTATGGGAATTGAGCTTTTACCCTTGAAAACTTCTTTGGGTCACAAAAGTTTCCAATTAAGTTGATATTTGTGTTTTCCCTTCATCCATGTTCACGATCTTATGAATAGGCTAGATGACAAATAATCATCATGGTGGGCCCTAAGAAGGTTTCAACGGTGGACGTCATTATCCCCATTGTTTTCTATGATGTAGTCCACTTAAGCCTTAGATATGCTTCAATTTTAGATCTATACCCTAAAATGATCCAGCAAAATGGATGGATGGCATGGATAGAAACACAGTCATCACTACGAGCCTCACAAAGTAAAAAATGTTGGGATCGCAATCCAATAGATTCATTGGCGATTTATCCTACAACAATGCATAGGATGTATTCTACCAAACGTGTGGTACAGTTATTTTGACATGGAAAGAAAAATTTATACTTTGTAGGAGGGTTGTTATAGGTGAAAATGGTCTAACCCTTTATGAGATTAGCCTGGACTTGCGAGCGCGCACTACCTGTCCCGAGATTGAAAGGTAGGACCAGGGCTAACCATGACCAAAGGACGTAAACGATCCTGCCCAGTAACGAGTAGGCGAACAATGAGCACCGAGCTGGCACAACCAACAGATGACCGGAAGGCCAATCGATTTGACAAGATAAAGGAATGGTCATCCAGAACGACGAATCTCACTCAAGGGATAAGCCCGTCCCCCATGCCCTAACACGAACAAACTAAGGAGTTGGTCAACCAACTAAGTGATAGGCAGCTCGAAAATCCACGTCGAGCCCACCATGGAGGCCAGCTTGACTGATCAATCGAACCCACTATGGAGGCCAGCTCGACTGATCGATCAAGCCCACCGTGGAGCTCAGCTCAACCAATCAAGGGCTCTGCTCAGTTTAGCCTCAACCGCCTATAACATGATTCTAAGGCCGACCACCTCAACATTTGCCTCCTCCGTGAAACCCTCATAACAGTTGAGAAACATACGCAGATATTGTGCCCGTGATCGAGGACCATTTCTAATCCCCCTTTATACTGTAAGTAGGGGACCCGTCAACACTGAAAGGTATGCGCAATCTCACCTAAGAAAGCCTATCTACATTACTTGACTCGGATTCCTAGCTTAACTTTGGCATCAGAGGGCTCTCTACCACAGTCAGGGTCTCCTTTGTCTTCTTCGTGTGCACGTGTTTGAAGGTTTAATGGTTCAACAAAAGGGTAGACCAAATTTCTGCATCAACAAGGGTCATGGGTGATATGTGGGCTCTCAAAATTAAACTACACAGAAGACTACGCTAGATGATATACATGTGCTTAGAAATTACACACATGGTATATATGTAACTCAAATTAAATCAATCTATTTGTAGGCCTTGTCACGCCATAAACTCGAAAATCGGGCTCACAGAATTCTCGATCGCCGAATTCGGCGCCAACGGCCTCCGTAGTGTCCCACTCTCGACTCCTGGCACCCATATGCCAGATTCCGTGGGATCCTACAAGGAGGTTTGTCAATATGAGTTTTTTTTTTTTTTTTTTGTAATGGAGCATAACTACAAGCATAACTAAGTCACAAAACAACATCACCACATATCCACTATAATGAAACATTGAATACAATGCGAAAAGGGAAATACAAGATGATCAAAAAGCTTCAAAATGATTTGATACGCGCTCCTGTCTCAGCGCTGCTGTGATCCAACGTCACTTGCACGCAACGGTCGTGCATAAGCTTACAAAAGCTTAGAGGGTGTGTGTGTGTGTGCGCAATGCATGTACCAAGCATACAATATCAGAGTAAACAGAAATATCAATAAGTCCATGAATGTTATCAGTCATACCAAAGTTATGCGATGTAAGCCCTACGTAGCTAAATGTCATATGCTAGGGGCAATGCAAGCATGCCAGTCCTCGTATTAAGTACATATATCAGTACAGTTCCTCTCTAGGATATTACTGGGGGTCTAGTACACTCCACGCTAACTGCCGCCTCCCTAGCTGTACAACCCAGTAAGTGGAAGAGACCACACTATCCGCCTGACCGATAATCTGCCAATACCTACCCGGCTCGTCGATAGCGGACCCATTTTATGAGCTGGTCAAACTTAGCCTAGCTTACAACCGCCTTACTTGGGCGGATAAGGCCACACCCCCTCCCAACTGACCACAACACAGTGGGAGACGCGGCCTACTTGTATTTGGCACTCGTGCGCTCATATATCCACTCTGTCTAGACGTTGGAGCATCTCCTGGTACGAAAAAGGTTTTGAGACTTTCACCTAAGGACATCCTATGTACCCACACTACTAAAGCCAATATTTTCGGTATCCAATCCGACCATCCACGATGTGTCTGTGGAGGTCACGACCCTGATGTCGCTAGGGCGTATAGTGATCATGTCACACAAATGCAAGATGCATGAGTCATACCATCCAGTCATGCGCGTACCGCGTGATCATGTGGGACACTCCGTCTCATAAGGAGTCCCGTAAATGTCTCAGCCCAACGGTGTATGCTATGATCAAACACTCTTTATAGGCATACAAATGATGCGTATAGGCATGTATCATACTGCAGTACTAAGCATGTTCTCAGTGTGTCCTACTAAACTAAGTACACTAGCATGATTATCAGATATAGCAAGTGATGATCGGTCATAGCCGGTATGTTACTTACAAGAGTAGGGGCTGAACGATACGCCCCACTAATCATATAAAAGTCCCCACTAATCATATAAAAGTCTATATGGAATGGTCCATGTTAGACTATCATAATGTACTAGCATATCATATATCCTAAGGTAGGGTCCCCTCCAAGGACGGTAGAAGGTATCATTATCGATGGGGGCCCAACGGTTTGGGTTAGCCTATTGGGTAAGGGTGGAAATGGGCTTAACAATGGGCACTAAGAAAGCTTACAACGGTGGACATTTAACCACCATTGTCCTAAGGTGCGGTCTGTTTGAAAATCAGAATCGGAATCATAACGAGACTCTCGGCCCTCCAATTATCTAGGAAAAGGATGGACAACGCGTGTATATAACACATATATCATGGTTGGGCCTCATCCCTCACAATGGGCCTCATCTACATCATATCGGGCCTCACACAAGGGTCTCACATACATCTCCATGGACCTCGCTCAAAGGGCCTCATATATCACATTGGGCCTCACTCGTGGGCCTCATATACGTCGCATTGGGCCTCACGTGTGGGCCTCATATACATCGCATTAGGCCTCACTCGTGGGCCTCCAATACATCAAGTGGGCTGCATCACATGGGCCTCATATACATCAAGTGGGCCGCATCACATGGGCCTCATATACATCAAGTGGGCCTTATACATTCCCAAAAAAATGAATTATATCGAAAGATCATTTGGACCATACTACAACTAGCAGTGGAGGTAATGATTTTCACTGCTAGCAATCACAGGGCCCACCATAACGTTGATTTTCCATCCAATCTGTTCATAAGGTCTCAAAGACTTGAAAACAAATTTCATATTGATCCAAAACTTCTGGAAACCCAAACGGATTTCAATGGTAGACGTTCAATCCTCCGCTGATTTTTGCAATGTGGTCCACCTGATAATATGATAGACGGTTTGGATCTAACACAAACCTCATGATCAGGGCCCACAGAATTGCTAATGTCAATACAGCAGCCCTGCTGCTGGTGGGCCACGTCCTTAGATGGACGGTCAGGATATAACACGTACATCTTGCGGGACCCACAAACTTGCTGATGTCAACCAGCAGCTACATCTGTTGGTGGGTCCCCACCGTTCATATGGACGGACAATATGAAATACATACGTCACGCGGACCCACAAAACTTGCTGGCGTTAATCCAACAGCTGTCTGTTGCTGGTGGGGTCCACAAATGGACGATGTGGATAAAACCCACACAACACGTGGGGTCCATGCAGATGGACGGTGTGGATCAAACCCACACAACTTGCTGACGTCAATACCATAACGTACACCAGCCAATCCTCTACTCACATAGGTGGGTCCCACATAGGGCCCACCATATAGTGTGTGTGTGTGTATATATATATATTGAAGCACTCCAGCGTCCAAGCCCTGGACATCTGGACGGACGGTGTAGATGTAAGGTACATGCATCATAGGTGGGTCCACACATGTGGGACCCACCAACTTTGGGACAAAGCTAATATTTGTGTTTTCTTTTCATCTGGGCCTGTCCAGACGGACGGGCAGCAGCCCTGTCCACTGGACAGGCAGCGAGGTGGGTTTCACCACCAGCGGAAGGCGTGGATCATACATCAAGGTGGGTCATGGAATATGGGGGAGAGAGAGAGAGAGAGAGAGAGAGAGAGAGAGAGAGAGAGAGAGAGAGAGAGAGAGAGAGAGACTGCGTGCGATGGAGGGCTCCGCCACTATGAGCCCTCCCTACCATGCATTACAAAGTATACATCAAGTGGGTCCCATTATATGTGGGCCCACCAATCAAAATCAACGGTGGAGATCCCTTCTCCACCAAAATGAAAGGTCTAGATGACCCTTTCACACTAGGAAAATAAACATCATGATGGGGTCCATGGAGAATGGCCCCATCATGGGATGATCATATGAATCATGGTGGGCCATCGGCCACACCTAGGGTCTAAAGTAAGATCTATACCATCAATCGGTAGGTCCCACTTGGCCCATCATCAAAACACAAATCTAAGCCTATAAAACACCCACCGTTGGATCTTCATGGTTCTTCGAAATGCCAAACTCTTTAGCTCTCTCTTTGATGGAGGATGATGAAGATTGAAGGGTTGGATGGTGAGATTTGGGCGTAGGAAGTGGACCTTGATCTTGGGTTCTTTCTCTCCTTAGGATATTCTCTCCTTAGTTGCTTGGAAATGGTAGAGAATGAGATGGGATGAAGTAAAATGAGAGAGGAGTGATGTGTGTAAGAAGGATGGGATAAGAGGGATGGTTGTAAGAAATGTATGGGTTGTGTAAGAAAGGTATGGGTTGTGTAAGAGAAATGCTGACTTTAGGGATAGCTTGTGTAAGAGAGGTATGTGTTGTGTAAGAGAGGTGACATGTGAGGTATGGGTGTGATGGGTTGAGTACTTGACTAGAATTGATTGATTGATGGGATGGGTTGTAGAGATTCTCTCGAAATTCATAAAATGCACGGCGTTTCTTCGAGATAAACACAGGCCCACATCTCTTGGCCTGGGTATTGCATCGGTGCGCAAGACGCGACGTTGGAACCACGGCGACGGCGCGGTCGCTAAGGTACAAGTTTCAAGTCGATCTGACTCATATCTATAGGATGCAACTTAGGGTCACGTGCAAACGCTGTCTACAAATCGCATGTTGCCGAAATTCGACAGGAAGGATCGCGAGAGTCTACGGAACATTACGGACTAGGATACAGGCCTTACAGGTCTCACCTTAAATGGTTTATGTTGGAGAAAAATATGGCAAGTCCGGAGACCCGGTTATGAATGGACCAACTCTACTGACACTGCTTGAGATTCCGAGGTAGGGAAGCGAATTGCCTAAAGGAGAGACTTATCTCGGACTGCAAGGAATTAATCCAGACCAAGATTTATAAAGTCATGAGCCACAGGGCAAAATGCGTGAGATGTATAAAGTTGACTGGGTAAACGAGGTAGCAGCATCCTAAGAAGCCGATTACGGCCTAAAACTCAGAAGCCACCCGACCGACCGTGAAACCGACCCATATTAGGTCGGTTATAGAGTCGGCTATCGGATTAAGAGAGGATATCGGTTGCGGATAGGTTCCCTCCCATCCGACAGAAGGCAGATTATTTTATCCTTACAGCCGGCCGATACTCACTCACTATTAGAGTTGGATAAGACCGAGCCAAGCAAGGAAAAGACGGTGTAAATGAAAATACCATCCTAAAGATCTTGTGAAAGGATTCTCGACCCCGAAGATCTCAGGATCGGGAAGAATCCAAAAACGGATCAAAATCAAATCTCCGATATATCAGGAAGAGATTCCTTGCACGGCGGGACCCTCACATTCCTATAAATATAGGGAAACTCCACGTTGAAAGGTACGCAGAAAACTCTTCTCAAACACCCTTCTCTCATAGTCCTATCATTGACTTTAGCATTGGAGGGTCCCCGGCTCTAGACAGGGCCTCCTTTATTTCTTCCTTTTGCAGGTGGTAGGACGGAGGAGGGCGCACGCACCAGTTTTTTGCATCAACAGTTTATAATACGACAACCATACAAAAATGATGTCTTAATTGGTTGATTAGTTCATATTTAACAATCTATACGAAAAATAATCAGTGGCTCAAATTCTATAGACAAACTTTCATAAATTGGAGATCATGTTTATTTAGTTAAATATACATTTTTAAGTTCGTAATTTGTCATGGTTTTAGGTGTGAGACTTAGTTCAACCAAATCGAGCTTGGCACCATGAATAACCTAGAAGATTCACCCTCAAGTTGAACCGAGTCAAGTGATTCACCAAATTGGGTAAGTTCCAACTCAACTCAAGATTGAATGAGTTAGTCCATGTCACTAACTCTTTTAACCTAGATATGTAGTAGAACATATCGAATAGCTCCTTTTGTTATCGATCGATTGGTACAGCAATCGATTTCGATTGATCGATCGTTACAACAATTGATTTCTCGATAGATTTACTTGCCACGATTGATTGATTTCTCAATGGGCTTACTTATTATGGCTGATTGTGCAACGACTTAACCTAATTGCATTATGACTTACACCAGGTCGCAATGGTCTACGGTAGGTTGCATACACATGCTGGGTTGAGTCAAGATCAACCCAAGGCCTGACCATTGACTTAAAAAGACCATGATTTTTAGTCTAAATCTAATTGAACCTGATTAGTTCAATACAACCCGACTTGTAAGTGGATTTGGTTTGTTAGCTATGGGTTGGATCCTTGCTCTCTCACGGGTGGTAGACTCTTGGGAGTTTCAACACTTGGTCAAGGGTTTGATTGTTCATAGGTGATGAAAGCCCACTATGGCGTGAGTGTGTGGGGGTTGCGTGTGCATGTGTAAAAAAAAAAAAAAAAAGTGTGATCATGGCAACCTTAATTAATCATCAGATTAGTAGACATTTATTAGATGGTTGAGATTGAAAGAATCCAACGGTCCATTTTCAATGAACAAGTATCCATGAATCAGAGATTAGGATTGCTCAACCAATTTGATTTTAGGAATGTATTAGTGAGTTCCATAATTTAGTCGGTTTATTTTGACTTAATGTCTGCCTCGTGTATAATTTCAGTGCCTGTGTACCACGCTTCATATGCTGCTGAGTATCAGATAACCCCTCTCTTCTCTCTGACAAGGGCTATCAACGGCCGGGTCTGTGTAGGTCTCGGCCCGGATTTTTGAACTGTTTCGGGCCAGACCGTGGGGCCAGTACTATTTAAAATTTTAATTTTTCTGGCCCGAGCCCGGCCTATTGACACCCTATCTCCCTTAAAGCTGCAAACAGGCCGGGCCTGGGATTGGTATTGGAGCGGATTTTGAACTATTTCGGGCTGGCAGTACTCAAATTTCTGATTTTGCAGGCCCGACCCGGCCCATTGACACTCCAACTGACTCTGTTAAGCATGTTTGTTACTCTGGTATAGCATAACGGTTCATACACGTGCGCTAAAAAAACTGGATACGTAGCATATATGTAACTCCATTTGAACAATATAAATGGAGGGCCCACTCTAGAAAGGTCATATCATAAGAGTAGATATCTTGAAAAATCCTAACTTCTTATTAATGGACAGTAAATTTCAGAAGTTTACTATTTTTATTCTTTGCGCATGGATCCACTAAGGTTGGTGGATCCCTGATTGTGGGGCCCACCTTGGTGTATTTGCGTTACATCCACGTGATCCTTCCATTTTAAGCTAACTTCTTATTAATGGACAGTAAATTTCAGAAGTTGGCTATTTTTATTCTAACCATACGTTTGCGCATGGATCCACCAAAGAGGGAGGATCCCTGATTGTGGGGCCCACCTTGATGTATTTGTATTACATCGACGTGGTCCATCCATTTTTACAGATCATTTAGGGCATGATCCTAAAAAATGAAGTAGATCCAAATATCAGATAGAGCACACCACAAGAAAAAATGGGGATTCACCATTAGAAACTTCCTGTGGGCCACAGAAGTTTTGGATCAAGATGATACTTGTGCAGTCCCTTCATCCAGGTCTTTGTGACGTTATCAACAGATTGGATGGAAAATAAAAATTCCAGTGGCCCCTAAAAAGTTTTTAATGATGGGTATTCAATCGCCACTGTTTCCTGTGGTGTGGTCCACCTAAGATTTGGAAATGCTTAATTTTTTTGATCATGACATAAAATTATATTTCAAAATAGATGGACAGAGTGGATGTAAGTCACACGGTGGGCCCCACAGTCAGGGATCCACCCAAGCCGCGCCCCCACAAATCCACAGATACGACGCATCAGTTCAGTGTAATTTTGATTTACAAACCATTTAAAGTGGGCCCCACATTTCAGTGTAATGGACGGATTGGATGAATATTGCACATCATAGTGCTCCCCACGCGGTGATCATTCCCCAATTCCAAAAGAAACCGCATTTGGCTACTTGCTGGGTTGCTTTTGCCAACATGGTGGAACTTTAGTAAGATCCACTCCGTCCATCAGGAACTTTGCCTCATGCTCACCATCGAGTCCAAATTTTACAATTATATACCACTCAGGTGGACCACACCAAATGAAACAGTTGGGATGGAAAACCCACAATTAATTTATATAAGGCTCACCGGAGTGTTTATACACCATCCGATCCATACATCTGATCTACCTCATCAAGATAAAAGAATTACCCAAAAATCACTGTATTTCAAAACTCGGGTGGGCCATACCATGTGAATTTACTTGTTTTGGTATTATTTATGGGATGGCCCACTTGAGTGCTGATTCAACCTGTTTATTTGGAACTAAAACCAAACAAGGGGTTGGTAAACCTGATGGAAGGTGTAGATTTCATGCACGTCAACTCGATTCTCCGACGTCAGAGAAAAGTAACGTCGGTAGGTACATAAGCAAGGCACGCACGCATTTTCCGTACCATTAATAATAGTAAATGGTCCAGATTCAAAGGAAAGAATCAGATGGTTAATATTGAAATCTTAGAGTGCCTTTTGGGTTGTGCTCTATCCTCAGTTGGATTAGAAATTCGGACGGTCTAGATTTATGTACAAGTCTGCACGTGTACGATTGAAGAATCATGACATTTTCTACAGATTATAATCTCTTTTACTTCGTTACTCCGGCAGGCTGTGATGGATTATCCGCAGCCACTTTGAAATTACATAGAAATTGCATACGTGGCATAATATCAACTCAATATAAGCCGACCAAATTTAGGGTTTCAAACCAGATATACATAAACCTAAAACTTTAATCTTATTTGATTATCTGACCATCCGATTGGTTTCCATTTATTGGACGGTTAAAAATGAAAAGAAAAGAAAAATTAATGGTGACTTAAAACAGTGGTTTCTGTTCTTGACTTTCTGATGATTTAAGGAAAACCCTATAGGGGTAAGCTCTGTGGGGCCCATATAAACCATTTGTAAGATGATTCCCACCGCGATGAACTGAAGAAACAAATATTAGCTTGATTCGAAACTTATGTGTCTCCACAAAGATTTCAACGATGGACGTTTAATCTCAACTGTTTCCTGTGGTGTACCCCACTGCAGTTTTGGATCTGCCTCATTTTCGAATTTACCTCCTAACACAAGATGAAGAAACTGATGGACGGATTGGATGCCACTCAAACATCACGGTGGGACCCACGAATTATTTGCCTACAGGACTTTCTTGTTCACGTTCGCGGTTTCTGCAGTTTAGATGGGACACGGATTTCCTGTGATCCCTGTTACATAGAGTTCCTGTGATCCAAACCTTTGTGGGGCCACCACAATGTGTGTAAAAAATCCACTCCGTCCATCAGTTTCAACAGATCATGATGTTAAGATGTGAGGAAAAAACGAGTTGAATCGATAACTAAGTGGGCCACACTGAGAGGACTTAGATTGGGTGGTGAGGCCCTCAGGTGCCTTTTTCAAATGTTTTTTAGGCATTCCACTAAGTTTCCATGAGCATACGACCCCACCAATCAAATCTAATCATGAGTGTGGGGGTGTGTGCGTGTGTAACAATAAATAAATAAATAAATAAAATCAAATAAAATCTAATCATGTCATTTCACCACCGAGGTAGGTGGTGATCGTGCTCCTCACGGAGCACCTAACTCCGATTAGGCATTGACCCCCACGTATGGTGGAAAAGCCCCGTAACTTTTGTATAATGTTTGTGTTTTAAAAAAAAAAAAATTAGGAAGATTCAAGTGGATCAAATGGACCACACCACAACCAACGGTGGAGATTGAATGCTTCTCATTGAAAACTTCTCCAGCGCATGACGTAATGTTTATTTACCATACAATCTCTTCTATTCATATAAATTTGGATGTAGGGAAACACAAATATTAGCTTTATACGTAGCTTTTCTCACCTTTCGAGTTTTCAACGGTGGGTGTTTAATCTCTACTATTTCCAGTATATGGTTCACTTGGGGTTAGGATTTACTTCATTTGCAAACTTATGTTTTAAAATAAGTTGGAAAAATAGCTGGTGTTGGTGGTAAGTTTGTTTTCTGTTATATATGTGTGTGCATGGGTGTGCGAGCATCGATTCAAACCAATCAACTTTCAATCTTAGGTGCTGAAATAAGTAGATATGATCTGAGAAGGCTATTCACTTATTCAACCACTTGTAGAATTTTGTAACGATCTGGTAACAATCAAAAGGTGGGGTTCTTCATCTAAATGTGAGTCGCATATTGCCTTCTATAAGAAATGATACCAGTGCAATCAAACAAAAGGAAAAATTCACAATCAATCATTAAGAGTAACTGCAATAATATCTCTTGAAAGAACTACTTAATATTGGATAAAAATCAAGTTAAATCTTAATTATAACTAAAAACTAAGAATTATCGTTACCGGATTATCGTTACTTCTAGAATAACTGAGATAAAGTAAATTGTTAGATTTGATTTTGATTAGTGTAAGACAGTGTTACTCCATATACTTTCTCTGTTATTTATAGACTTATGATATGTAGCTTATTCTTTTACATGTTTCTTTCATCACTCCAGTGGTTATAATAGTCGAAGAACTTCTTTTTATATTATTCTCTTGTTACATTTCTTCCTTCTAACTATTCCTCATCTCTCGATTACATTATGCTTCCAGCTGTTTGGTCACACCTTACAGCTCAATTGCAATTGCACTTTACTTTCGAATTCTCGGCCATCCCGTCTGCTTTCCAAAGTCCTCGGTCACTCCCAAGTTTCTTGGCCATACTTAAATACTCTCAAAGATCTTATGCATGCTTTATTTTTTCCTAGAATGACACGTGTCATTTTCTCTTTGGCTATCTCAAGAACAATCACAAATAAAGTACAATATATGGTACAAGAGAAAAAGCATACATCATAGGTGGGGAGCGAAATAGGTGAGACCCTGGATCCATGAAGGTGGGTGGGACTCTTTATTGTGCAGCCTATTGTGGTTTATGTGACAAAATCCATGTTGTCCATATATATTTAAAGATTATCTTAGGGTATGATCCAAAAAATGAAGTAGATCCAAATCTTAGGTGGACCATAATACAGGAAACCATGGTAATCGGCCATTAAAAACTTCTCATGGACCATAAAAGTTTTTGATGAAGCTGATATTTGTTTGGTCTCCTCATCCAGATCCTTGTGATATTATCAACGGGATGGATGATAAATAAATGTTTCAATGACTTCCATGAAGTTTTTAATGGTGGGGATTCAATCACTGATGCATCCCTTGATACGGTCCACCTAGGATTTAGATCTCCTTAAATTTTGGTATCATGCCCTAAAACGAACTTTCAAAATGGTTGAACATAGTAGATTTAAGGCACATAAATAACTATGAGCCTTATAGTCAGGGTCCCACCCACCTCCATGGATTAGGGTCTCACCGAATCAGCTCCCATCATGGTGGGCCTATAACAATTTTTGTGCACTTTACTAGAGAGGTCACTACCTAATCGACTCCCATTAAAACCTTCATAGCCCACTATGATGTTTGTATAATATCCAACCGGTTCACAAGGTTATTCAAAATATCAGCTCCCCAACATCTCAATGCTGTCATTTAATTTTCATTGTTTCTTGTGGTGTGGTGTACACAGGATTTGATGTACCTCATGTTTTAGGGCGTGTTTGGATTAGTGATTCCGACGGTAATGAATTGTAATATATGGTAAAAAAAAAAAATAATGATTATTGCTGGTTAAATATATTTGAATGTAATTTCATTGATATGTGTTATATCTACACAGTAAATCGATTTCCTAAAATCATTTTAGGATGTATCTTTAAAAATGAGTTTGATTTAACAAGGTCTATAACTCTAAGGAAGTTTTGGATGATAGAGATTCACTTCCCATGATAGCCACGGTGTAGTCTATTCCTTCTCTGGACCTGTTTCAAATTTTGACCCATTTTATTAAATGATTATCCAAGAGGGATGGACGGTATGGATATAACACATACATTATGATGGGGCCCACACAAGTATGCCATGTGAATACACTTGCAGGTCTGTATCATGCTGTGATTATAGGGAGTTTGTTTTCTTACTTCTAAGTGGAAATAAAAGTAAATAAGCAATTATTATTTTCGATAACCATTGCACCGTAGCCGCCGTGCAAAGTAAGCTTTGATTTGATTTGACACTAATATCAAGAAAAAGTTTTAAAATTTTGCAGGCCCACCATGATATATGTGTCTGATCCAAGCCGTCCATTTATTGTACAGCTCATTTTAGGGCATAAATTGAAAATAGAGGCAAATCCAAAGTATAAGTGCACCACAACACAAGAAATATGGGGATTAAACACACACCATTAAAAACTTCTTGTGGGCCATACGAGTTTTGTATCCAGCTGATATTTGTGTTTTTCCTTCATTCATGTCCATGTAATCATATGAACAGGTTGGATCATGGATATAAATCAGTATGGGACCTATGGATGGCTTTACATATCAACTATGGATGTCAATATTGGTCTAATTGAACTTATAATCTACTTAATTTTTTTGACACCAGCGCTAAAATAATTTAATAAAATAGATAAACAACGTGGATCAATCACTTACACCATGGTGAGATCCAAAAATTTCAACCGGTCATTCTCAACTTTTTCTTCAAAAAGTAAATTCTAAAAATTGAAGTATAATTACTCTTCATGTTTCATCTCTTCCTATAAATAAATAGGTTATAATAATCTATTTACCACCGTTTACAACAGTAGATTGGAAAACAAAAATAGGTTATAATTATCTATTTACCACCGTTTACAAACGGTAGACAGGAAAACAAACCAAAAGATTACTGACTTACCGTTATTTTATAGCAAGCGATATCCTCGGAGGAGGTAAAAGGTAATGATGTGAGTTTTACACTATATTACTCAGATAATTCATCATCCAAACCGGCCCAACGTTCCAACACAAGCTGGTAGAATTGATGGACGGAATGGATGGTACACTGACATCTCAGTGGGCCCCACAGAGCTTTGGTTTACAGGAACTCCAAAACTCCTTTGAGTCGATGTTTGTCATGCCCCCGGTCTCCGAGTACCTGCGCATCAAGAGACATACTCCGCCAGAGTAGGAAATAAATCCTCCTCTCTTTTTATATGAACATGCATTGATCTTCCGAGGAATTACTCCGTCTCTTACAAAACCCTTCCTCTTCACAAGAGCAGACAAAGGAAAATGCAGGTCTCTGCAACGAAACTGTAGTGCTTTCTTCCCCTTAATTCCTCCACTCTCTCTGCAGAAACTGCAATATTTTCCAGCTGTCTCTCCCTCTCTCTCTCTCTCTCTCTCTCTGTCAATCTCTGTAGAGACTGACAGATACAGAAATTTTCCAGACTCTGTTTTGCATCGAAATCATGGAATAACCTTCCCAAAGCTACCATCTTTCTGGGATTTGGATGCTCTCCTACACCTTTCATGAAGTTTCAGCATCTGGGTTTTCTTCCAAATGGCAAAAGAAGAGAAACCCCATAAGGATTTAGAGGCTGGGGGCAGCGTTGGGCCCCACCGTTCTCTCAGCAGCGATGGTGACAGTGGCTGCTGCTCTGACGGTGAGGATGAGTCATGGCATTCGCCTTTCGGCTCCAACCGGCACGGTGGAGGGTCGTGTGACGACGAGCACGGACTCTCCGGTGTGTCCGACCGCGAGATCGGTGGCGGCTCGAGCCACCGCCGGGACTCTTCGGTGTCTGATTGCTGCTCGGATGCCGATTTGGAGAGTGGGGTCCCGGAGATTAAGGTGCATTTGGCAAAGGTAGAGAAGGATTGTCGGATTTGCCACCTGAGCCTCGAGAGCGGGAGTCAGGAGTCGGGGGTTCCGATTGAATTGGGCTGCTCGTGCAAGGACGACTTAGCGGCAGCACATAAGCAATGCGCTGAGGCGTGGTTTAAGATAAAAGGGAACAAGTAAGTATAAATATAAAATCTGTGCATTTTCTGTACTGAATTGAAGAAAAAAAAAAAAACTCAATCTTTGCATTTGATTCCAGCATTTTGATAGAAATAGCTTATACCATTTTGTTGGCTTTTCAATTCATTGGCATTTGATTATTGTGGATGCATTTCGGGTTATAAAAATTCAGTATTTGCCACGGATTTTGGAATTACATGTGAAACTGCAGATATCCTTTTGTTGGTTATTTGATTTTCAGGTGTTTCACTTTTTGCTGGATGCAATTACGATTAGATGCTATTTCTCATTTTTACTCTTATTATCTATCAGTAGCTGTGAATTTACAAGTACCCTTTTCCTTTTTGGCTGTAATCCTATTTACGGGTGAGGAAAGCGGTTGATTTTTTTTATTTTTATTTTTTAAAATTAAAGATACTGAAATTTACTGTCTGGTTTGCATTTTTCGTGCTTATCATTTGAGTAGTGTGAATTTGCAAATACCCTTTTGCTGTTTAGATTTTTCAATGTCTGCTGAAGAAGATTGCGTCAATTTCATCTTTGAAGATCACTGGAATGTATGTTCTTGATTGTGTTCTACGAACACCCTTTCGCCATCCTTCTTCTTCTTGCGGAGAAGGACAATGCACAGATTTTATATTATTTTGTAAATCACCGAATTCCAGTCTTGTCTGTAGCTTGGAGTTGGTTTGATTGTTATTATTATCTTTTTCAATACAATCTCTGAAGTTTTTCGTAACTCGGAGATGAGTTTTCTCTTAGTTTGTGAAAGTAGGAGATAAGAAATTCACTCAATCTAAAGCATTCAGTAGTATAAGCTTTATTAAGAAGCAAATCTATACTTTAAAAGGAAAAGTAAAAGCAGATTCTATCAATTTTTTTTTTAAAAAAAAGGGCATCAAACCAAACATTGGGATAAAGAAAAGCATTCGGAATTTTCCAATGGTGCTGGTGATTCCCTGCGAGTCTTTGTTTCTTATTTCTTTTCAGTGACGGAATCTGTTTTAGTTTTCTCCTTCTTTTTAAAAAGCAGGAATTTAACTCTTATTGCTGCAGATGCTACATCATTTGGGTGCAAAGGATTTCCTCTAGAAGATTCGACCCAGCCGATGTTTCTTAGTGTAGAGTCCATTCCCTTTGGATTATTTTCTCGTGGTGTCTTCTTTTGTCATCGATCCCTCCTTCCTCTTCTCAGAACATGAGTGCATGTATGGGATCTTGGCTGTCCATCGGGTAGCCCCCACCTTGTACGTGTCCCATAAAATCAGTCAAGTGTACTAGTCAGGTGGGCCATACATGTAACAATGAAATGGATTGTTGAGAATAAATTGACCAACAGTTTGCTGCGACATACACCGGTGGCCAGCCTAATGAGCAGAGGGGCTTTGCATTTGGCCTGGGGCATGTTCACGGTGGGGGCTGCATGGGGAAGGGGCTGATCTTGCAGACGTGTCATGGGCTTGAACTTCTTCTGCGTGGAGGATTCTTTTCTTTTAATTGATGCATTTGGTAAAGAAGCAATGCCATTGCTGAACAAGTTTCCAATGAGAAGAGATGCCCACATACCCCTTCCCTAGCCAGCAGAATGTCCTTAGAATTAGCCTTCGTGGAATGCCGTAGAAAACGAAATGTTTGTCCTCTCAACTGCTTCTCTGATCTTGTTACATAAAAATGATAACCTCCATGGTTCCAGTCTCCTTCCTAATCCACAAACTAACCAACTGAGAAGCTCCTTCCACCATTGATTGTATACCCCGAAGTCCCAACTGTATCAGCAGCTGTAGTTCTTGACATATCACTTTGATTTTTGTATCCTTCTTACACTCATCCCTGCAGGGACCTAAGAACGACACATGGCTTGAAAAATTGTCAGTTTCTGTCTAAACTAAGTGAGTTACCTCACCGATACAGGACTGAAACATGATTGAGTTAGACCGAGTAGCGGTGAGTCGTACGTACTGGTCCGGGTCCCCATGTGAGTTGCACTCCAAAACCACTACTTGAATCCATGGAATGACATGACGTGCCTACCACATGAATCCATCATGAATTCATGACCCCACCTATACCTGCCATTCCCTCCAAGTGGACCAATGCGCCCCAATATTTATTTTCCACAAGCCACATAGAGGACACCACCTAGATTTCACCTCCACCAAATGCTCCCTACAATGAATGGTCACTTCATACTTTCTAAGGACCTCTCCCACCAACTAACCAAAAACTTCTTTGCAGCAAAGCACCCTACCCATCGGTGCCTCTTTGATCTTAAGAGTAAAGGACGTTGCAGGACATACCAAGATGGTGTTGAATATTCTTTTGTTCCACTCCTTCAATTCTTCTTGAAGAGGGTACTCAATCTTCTTTGTCACTCAGATATCCTTTGCATTCTCTTTGTCATTTTCAGGTTTGGGCAATTACAAAATAAGACTGTATGCACATTTTAAAAAGATAAGCTTTAGTAAATTCTACTCATTCTTAGTGGGTTGTTATTGTAGTAAGCGCACGTGCACATACAATGTCTTCGTAATTTACACCATGAAGCTCTAATTTCACTGTTTTTCATTCTTTCTTATGGTGTTCATTTTCCTTGTGATATATGATTACCCTCCGTGATTCAATTAAAGCATGGAGGCACTATTCTTTTCTTTGTGTGGTCATGAATCATCATAATCATCACCACCTGATGCCTTCTAGCAACAATTGGGAGTTGGCCCTTGAGTAGTAGTCTGGCCAAAAAGTTTCACGATCAGCAGTCTACGGGACATCAATCCTCCTTGTAGGCTCTGGAGTCCTGGATTCAGTCATGGAAATGGCTCATATTGACACCACTTGCATTCTGACACTGTCGCACCCTGTTCCAACCCCCAGCCCAACCAATCCATGCATACCTCAAAGGGAAAAGGAGGGTCATGCAACAGCCAATTATCTCTAGAAACCATTTGGCCATTCAGAGGACAATTTAGTGAGATTAGTTCAACCAAACTGTCTCAAGTTCTTTAAAAAAGGTGCATTGGCCCATTACCATGGTTTTTAGAGTTGGTGACTCAGATCGACTCGTTCCGTCTGGAGTCGGGTAGCAATGCGTTCAAGTCAGGGGTGACTCTTTGCGTGTGCAGGTGGATGTCTTGCTATTCACAAACAAACATTCCTCCATCGTTAGTTACATAACCAGCTCGTTAAAATCTCGAGTCTTTTCCATTCTTAAACTTTCTGAGGTTTACCTGTCCCGATATGGGATGACGGGGTTAATGCTATTTGCAGCCTTGCTTATGCATGTGCCAAATACTAGTGCCTCACCCCCACATGTACTATTGTGGCACACATGCCTAACCCAAAAATCAGGCCAGCCCACTAGGGGTGCAAATGAGTCAGGTTGGGTCGAGGGGAGTCCCATAACCAACCCATTCAATAATCAGGTTTGTAATTTGGTCACTGACCTAACTGATTAAGATATTGGTTGGGTTTGGATCAGGTCCCAAGACAAAGTGAGCCAACCCATTTACTAGATGGATCAGCTTTGGTTCTCTAAGGATCCAGATCAGACTATTATCCCATGGGTGAATTGGATTTTCGCACAAGTAATGCCCAAGTGGTTGTATCTAGGATGAGAATATTCAACATGGGCTTGACTGATGAACAGCACGTGTGTGAATTGTTTTCCTCTGTTAGACATACCCTCATCTTCTGTTCCTCTCAATGGAAAGGTCATTTGGGTCCTCTCATACCTGGTATCATGGAAGTCAGGAAGAGACGGCCTTTCAGCCGGTCCACTGAGGCAGCTTTGGCAGGGGTTACACTATCAATTAAAGGAAACAATCTTCCTTTCAAATTCCAATGACATGAACCCTTCGTTTGGAATTGTTTGAGCGGAAAGCTGAGATTGCATAAAGGTAAGACGGACTTGTTATCGAGGCAATTGGTAGCTTATAATAATATTACCGCCATTTCGAAGACCTTTTCTTGGTTGATGTGGTCCCATGTAGCAAGATTCACAATCTCACGTTGCGAAGAGAAATCTCTGGAAATGTTGGTTCCAATGACGGTTTGATTTTCATTTACCGTCATGAGCTTTCGGTTCATTCAATGTGTGTTTATGCGTTTTGGTTGAGCTCACCTATGTTAGTGGGCAGGTCTAAGAAGAATATATCATATATGTTTGCAGTGCTTGAAAATTCAGAAAAGATGTTGCACAGGCAGATCAAAATGGAAATGCTACAATGTACAGCTTTTTTCATAGCGCATATAGGGCTGCAACTTGGATTCGGGTCGACCTGAACATGATTGACTCAACCCAAGTTCTGGTCAGGTTGGAAAAGCCCCAACACGATTTGAATTCGGGTTGGGTTTGGGTTGAGCAAATCCAGGTCAGGTTGGGTTGGGTTGGGAATAATCACATATATTTGGGTCAGGTTGAAGTCGAGTCAGGTTGGGTTTGAGTATAGATGACTTTGGGTTGGGTGCCTCGGGTTGGAATTGGGATCTGGTTGGGTTGCCAGTTGGGTCCTCTTGAGGTCGGATCGGGCTAGGATTGACCCAACCTGCCCGAGTTGCTCCCCTAAGTGCATACATATGGTGATCAGGACTCTAGATTGGTAAGCCACGATGTGGATAGGCAATGTGCTGAAAATCCATGGTCCAAACTCAGCCAGAGAAAAAAATAAATAAATCACGGTTGTTCAGACACTGCTGCCTCACCAAATTGACAGATCGAGTGGCTACACGTGTTTGCAGCCAGGAGGGAGCTCCATAGAGATGCGGCTGCATCTTAGAATATCTGTAGATCAGTAAGCTACTAGGCAAAGATCCATGATTTCTCAACTTCCTGCTTCTCAGCTGATTGAGAGGTTTTCTAGTCTCACATACACACCTGGCCAGCCTTATGAGCAGACCAGCCTGATAACTTCCTTTCAACACCTAGCCTGGCATTGAAGGATGTTGAAGGGAAGTTATTTAATAATCCGGCAAAGCATGACGCTTGATATGCAGGTGCTCAGAAACTGTACACGTGGCATATATTATCTCAAATTAAGCTGATGAAATTGTGGAACCCAACCCATTATCTCTAAATCACAGACCCAAGATCAGATTGGTTGAACGATTCTAATCTCTGATTCATTGACTGTTGAAATAGGATGATTGGATATTTTTCATTTTTAACCATCTAATAAACGTCCACCAATCCAACAGTTAGATGATAAAGAAAGCATAATTTTTGGTTGATGATACATCTAAACTGGGACCCATAATTTGGACAGGTTAATTTGAATTACTTGTTTGCCATGTATGCAATTTCCGAGTATTTTTTACTTGTTTGCCATGTCTGCAATTTCCAAGTATTTTCCAAGTGCCTGTGCATCATTCATCTCACCCTGCCAGAGTATTGAACCCTCCCTCCCTCCCTCCCTCCCTGTGTGTGTATAAACTCTATAAACTTCTCTATCTTATCTAATGTATATAACAACTCACAGCTTATATAATGGTCAAAAGACTCAGGACCCGGATCGACTTGTTCAGCCCTGACTCAGGTAATTCAGTGGTGTCGAACCGGATTGGGTCCAACTGAGTCCGAGTCAGCTCATCTGAGTTTCACCCTACTCAGTTTAAAGCTATGATATGCAGAGCTCTACTAAGGCTGCCTGCGGGAGCAGGATCTCCAATCTCTCTTCCCATGTGTCATGCTGGCATGTATGAAATCCATTCATTAGTTGGACATCACTGGCATGCACCGTGGTTCACAAATAGGTTTGCCAGTCATCAGGTGGGCTGCATTTTGCATAAACCACGGTTCAATTCTTTTTAATTGTTAATTATTTTTTTTCAGTACACATGGTGGGCACCATACATGCTGATTTTTGGGTCACCATACATGCCACACGAGCTGCACTGACACATGTCTAGAGCCTTCATGCTTTCCTTATACATGACATTGTATTTCTCGATCGTTCGAGAAAAGACATTGTATTTCTCGAGCACCTTTCTGGAGTCTCCCTATACAAATTTTTTTGTTTTGGCAGGACCTGCGAGATTTGCGGTGCAACCGCACGCAATGTGGTCGGTGCAACTGAGCCCGAGTTCATAGAACAATGGAATGAAACAAGCACCGCTGTACAGGTGGCCCCTACAGAAACAAGAAGCTTCTGGCATGGGCACCGCTTCCTCAATTTCCTGCTCGCTTGCATGGTATTTGCATTTGTCATCTCATGGCTATTCCACTTCAACGTTCCCTCCTAAGTCATATTAAAAAAAAAAAAAAAAAGGAATCCTACATTCTCTAGTTCTAGTAGTTAAAAAAGAAGAAGGAAAGATTGGAGAGAATCCAATGAGAAATCACAACCAAATTGCAGTCTTCAGGGTATCCATGTGAGTATCACAGGCATATATATATGTCGTATAGTTTATGAGCTCCTTTGCAGTTTTCTTTATGTTGTATTATTGTGTGAGCGGGGCATGAAATTGCTTAGACTGTCGCCGTCCTTAGTACCACATTTTCTTTCATCTTGAAAGGCTAGTGTGGTGTTTGTCTGTTGCATTAATTGTAATTTTACTGATTGAGATATGCGACGAGTGTCATTGACATGTTGTCAGCATGTTTGTTTACTTGTATCCTTTTCCTTCTTTTTTATTACAAATACACGCATGACGTTTGCATGTATTGAGATGAATTATATGATCCTTCACATGACAATATATGCAGTCTACTCGACACCTGAGTCTGTACCAGTGGTGCTTTTGTATGGTGATCTAGACCATTGATAAGATGTGCCCCCCAGTCTATGGACCATGACCCAACAATCTTCGAATTGGACAAACTGGAAATGGCCAAAAACGTTGGCCATGTCCAATCTGGATGATTTTTGGGCCATGTTCCATCCATGGCACGCCCATCAGTTTTGATATTCTTGCTCACCTGATCATGGGCTCCATGTTGCAACTCCAATGCTCCCTATGTATTTATACTGCTCGGGCCCATCATACGCCTGCCCGTTTGCCCTTTTGATGGATAATTTGCCTACGAATTTTTTGTTTCTGATCATCGCCGATGTGTCCCACCCATCAAGCTGTGAGGCGTCCCACCCGTAGGTCCATGAAATTACATGTTTTTTTCAACTGAATGGGTGGTGCATACAGCAGCTGCTGAGACATTTCCAACTGCTTGTTTTATCTTCTTTCCATCAGGTTAGTACAATGTGCATGGCAGGTGGCCTGGAAGTTACACAACTGGTTCTGGGTTTAATCTAAAGAACCAAGTAGACCATCTGTGGACTAGGGTTGCAACCTGGGTTTGGTCGACTCGAACCTGATTGACCCAAGTCGGGTTGTACAGTTTCTTGGGTGGAAATGCTAACCTGATCTGAAATCAGGCTGGGTTCTGGTTGAGCAAATTGGGCTTGGGTTAGGTCAGGTTGGCAATCATCACATGTATTTGGGTTGGTTTGCAAGGCTGGGTCAAGTTCCGGTTGACTCTTAACCTGACCCAACCCACCCGAGTTGCACTAATGTAGGGCCATTTTCACACCAGGTTCGAGTGGGGTGGCATGTGGGATGTAGGGGCATACTCGTGGTGGGCGGCCCGTGTGAAGCGGAACCAATGTGAAGTAAGGCCCACGAGGGGGTTTAGCTGATGCCTAACCCATGGAATGTGGGGCCTAGGCTATGAGATAAAAAGATTGATTCATCATGCTTTATCAACTCAAACTTTTAGAGTAAGTGATTAATTGTCATGTATTAAAGTAGTATTAGAGCAAGAGGTCTCGTGTTCGAGACTCCTCATCGGGATTAATTAATGAAGGGGCAGGGGCACCATACAGACTCCTCATTGGGGCTGATTAATGAAGGAGCACCATATACCAGGTGACTAATCTAGCGTCTTCCAATATGGAGAACTTTTATGCTGCACATCCTGGGATTCTGAATTTTAAAATATGGAGGAGCACATGGCCATAAGCATTAGATGCCATCCATGCAAGCATTTCCAGCCAAAAAGGTTTTTTTTTCAACAAGAAGAATAGCCAGTGGTACATCTATCCATGTCAGTTGTCCATTTGTATTATAATAAGCTAAAATGAGAGATAACTCCACATTATTCTTGATTTCCCAAAAAACCCTTTTACATTATATAATATTAAGCTAACATTATTAAAATCATCACCTTTTGTTTACTCTACTGTGTCTTCTTTGTCTGTAAGCATGAAAATTACTTCTTTAATTAGGCGTAGATCTGGTGTGATTCCTTCGGTTGATACCGTCCTTGATAATTGAATCTTACACATTGATCGTCTGATTATCGATGATGTTAATAAAATGCAGGAGCATTTCTAGACCATCGTGTGAAGAAGCATGTTCGCACACACATACAAGTACAGAAATCCAAGCCATTCATCATCAGGTTTGACCCATAGCACATCGGATGTCCATTTTGATGATTGGCGTGCTACTCACCTAATTAGCAGCCAGCCAGAGCTTTGCTCGGGATGTGTTCATGGCAATGACTGGTCTGATGAACGGCCCCAATCATGCACATTTGTGCCATGCTGGCATGACTGGTCTGATGAACGGCCCAGATCATGCACATTTATGTCATGCTAGCACATTCCATACAAATATTGCGTGCATTGCCTCAAAAGCTGGTTGGATGGATTCAATTCAACTTTTCATAATCAAACTCCATGTGTCAACAACACCTTTTCAAGCATAGCTTCACATGTAATTTTTTAAGAAGAGGTTTTGAGAAATAGTAGCTTCCTTTGACATAGTTTGCATATAATGGAACACTTCACGGTAAGATATGTTGGTAGTGAAAATTTACCATGTGCGCATGTCAGATATGACGCTCATAATAAAAAATAAAAATCTCTTATATGAAATAATGATTTTTTCATTTCCACGTGCTCCCCAACACCTTCCATTTTCCATATCTACGTAAAAAACAGCCTTGCAGTTAACATCCATTAGCAAAAAATTGACACAATGCGCATGGCAGTTTTACATCGGTGACATTACATTGCTGCAGGAGTGGCTGCAGTGCCCCTGCTGTAAGCAATTCATGTCCCCCTCCTTTTTGGCTCAAAGATAAATAACACCTTCATTCATTCCCAATTGACACCTTCAGTATTCCATATTCAGTTTAAAACCACCCAGTGGTTAATATCCCTCAGCAAAACTTGATGGAATCATGTCGGAGCCGCTCTTGCCCCTTTTACCCCTTGTGTTTTGGGAGAAGTTAGGGTTTTAGAAGAAGAGAGAAGAGTGGTGGAATCATGTTGGAGCCACTCTAGCCCTATTTACCCCTATGTGTTTTGGGAGAAGGTAGGGTTAGGGTTTTAGGAGGAGAGGAGTGGTGCCAAACTCTCTTGTACTTGTAGTACTTCAGAGTGGTGCAGTTTCCTCCTGCTTGGCTATTTGAATGAATCTTATGCTTTTTAGGTCTCCTCCTGCCTATCATCTACCTTGGTGACTCCAACCCAGAAACATGATCTCTTCCACTAACTTTTGAACATGAACTTCCAGTGTCCCTATCTAAATCTAGGCTAAGGTTGGGGTTTTGAGATTTGGGAGGGGTAATATTGTCATAGTGTTTTTTTTTTTTTTTTTTGCTCCATCCAAAAGATAAACTACATTTTGACCATATTTGGAAAATAGGTGTTATTTGGAAAAACACAAAGATGGGTGTTATTTGTCCTTTGGCCCAACAGGGAGTGTGCTATAGAAGTGCAGAAAAGGCCCATTTCAAGATCAAATGACAAACATCATAAACACATCAATACCAAAAAAAATTCCAAAAATAATCCTATTGTTGCAAAAGAAACCTCAAATGGCAGAAACCCAAAAAAGGGGGAAAAAAATGGAAGATAAATACAAGATTTTAAAAGGAACAGGAAAAGGCAAAACCTATACATTTTTTTAGTTTCTGCTGTTCTTTTTGGCCTCCAAGGCTGTGCCGTCCTTCAGTGTTTCTTGGGCATCATCATCCATTCCAAGGCTGAAAAGGGCGGCCGCTTGGAGATAGAAGGCGGTAGGCCATTCGGGGGACACGGTCTGCGCCTGCATTGCATCTCCAAGAGCTTCGTGCGGCATGTCACTCATTAGGAAAGATAAACAGCGCCGAGCAAATACAGTTGGAGACACCATGGTTCCACCATGGATGAACTACAATATACAAGGAGAGCATCTATAATTAGTGAAACAAGGAAACATGTGTTGTTTGAATATAAAAATCACGTGGGCCCTTCTTGATCATCCAAATCATTCATATGGTGGGCCCTAGGTGGATGGAGATACCCCAAAAATCTCCCCCATCAGACGATCCAAGCTGTCCAATTTGGACCTCAACTCTGACCCAATTATCATCCGATGGCTAGAAGAATCTGTTAGAACTTGGAAGTGACATTAGGGCATGCTTGTTCTATGATGGGCCCACCAGATCAATAATAGAGTTGCCTATCTTATGCACCACTGCCGGGGCAAGCGAGAATTCACCATTTCATTTGACCAAGCATCATAAAATGCCTCTAGTAAAACAATGGCAACTTAATTCATGAATGTCAGGAATTGAATAAGATGTAGATGAACAATCGGATGTGCCACACATTGGAATTGTCGTCATCGGTCCAATAAAATGGAAACAACCAAACTGATCCTTAGAGGTGGATCATGCAGGTGAAAAGTGAACCGTCTGTTCCAAATCAAACTGAGGATACCACACTTCTACATTTAGCTAACGTACCCTAGCCTCGCAAATTCGTGCATACAAATGCAGACTGAGAAAGCTAGACTGAGGTTTGCAGCCAAAGGATTCACCTGTGTGTAGCAATCGATGGCGGTTCCAAAATCTTTCGCTCGGAATGCAGTGTCTCCATGTTTCTTAGAATTCAATGTCTCCTGCATTTGGTTGGTCCACATTTGAAAGGAAAGCTGCATGACAAAATACCAACTTATTGCGATGTAATAGAATAACGAAGCAATTCAGCTTGAATAAATCTGTTATTTGTAGACCTAAGATTTTGAATTGAACCAGAACATAGAAAATGAATCCGAGCTCCATCGCTAACCTCATTGGCCACCCCCTCATCGTCCTTGTATCCAACCTTCTCTAACATCTCATGTATGGCAGTGAGATCCATTCTAGAGCAAGCTTCTCCTAATGGAGTCAAAGATAATGGTTGCGTTGAGGATGCAGTTCCATGTGGAATACCCATCAACACATAGGACGGCACCTGCTAGAGAATGCTGAGTGAGAAGTAATACATAGCGAATCTAGTATTTTTCAACAAAAGAACAGATAATATTCAGGCCAGACCAGAGTTGGATAAATGGACGAGCATCCAAAATAGTTCATAGTAGTTTTACTGAACTAACTTGGAACAGATACAGGTAGTTAGGCATATGACTAATTCTAGGGGCCTGTTTTTCCCGAACCGTCTACTTTGCATCAAAATAAAATATTTTAATTAATTATTTGCAGAACGCCTAAAAGCTAGTGTGATTATTTAAGGTCTGCTTGGGTGCCACAAATAATGCATTTTAACACTCCTTTCTTCCAACAAGCACTGAGACAGTGCTAGTGCATGTTGAAAGCATACCAACAGTTGGGATGAACCTAAGATGGTGGCCCAGCCCAGAATTTCATTGCTTTTTTTTTTTACTTTTTTTTTTTTTTTTTGTGGTGTTGGCGAGTTTGATGAATGCTTCATATTTTCAAACACTTGGCACATAAAATCATGTGTTTCAGAAACAGTCAATCAACACCTCACTAGCCACATTTATTTTAAAAAATAGGGAGGGCCAGTTTTTTCTAGAAAATGCATGCCCGCTGCAGATTAAATGAAAAATGAAATGCAAGCCACAGTTTAAAAACTCGAGAACTCGAGTCAATATCCAATTAGGTCAGATCAACTCGTCTATATTTAATAATTAAGCAACAAATAGGATTTTACCAATAATAGGTAGTTACACGGGTATGAGTAAAAAAATAGGCTAACATTATCAACTCGGCTAGTGACTTGGTTTGAGTCTTGTCGAGTCAACTGAGTAGGCAAGCTGACTTGAAGAGTCATGCCGAGTCTGAACCAAGTCAAGGTCACCAGCAAGTTTCATAGTGGCTCGGCTCGGTTGCTTGCTAAGTCGAGTTTCAATATGAATCAACAAGTTTTAAAACTATGATCCAAAAACACCCTTAGTTGTGGCTAGACTGTCGTGTGAAGGCATGATCTCCTAGGAGCTCATCAACAATCAGAAACCAATTGCAATATGGTTTACCTCTGTTTCCTTCTGAAGAGAAGTAAGAGCAGTCACAAGCGTCTTTGCATTTGGCCTCTCACGAGGTTCATATTGCAAGCAACGAGAAGCTAATCGCACCAACTCAGTTCCATCATCATTTGAGAAGTGGCCCTCCAAGCAAGAATCCATCAGCATCAGGAAATTCTTACCACGTATAAGGTCAAGTGCCTGCACCAAAAGAGATGGGGGAAATGACAATTTCAATTGGATCTGGAAACAATGCCACTACTACTAGGAATGACAGTCAGCATTTTTTTTCAAATGGATCAACTTTTCTTGCTGCCACAGATATGGAAGACAAGAAAAATGTGAGTTATAAAGATGACAGCTACAGTTTATTCTTCAACATAGGAATTCCCACAAGATGTATTTCAGAGAACAAGAGAGGTATGACTGTATGAGTTACTGAGCAGAACGAAGCGAAACGTAGAGAAAAGAAAATCTTACATGGCTTGGGGGAATATGTTTTCCACTAAGAAGGTCAAGCAAAAGAGTGCCAAAGCTGTAGACCACACTTTCCGGTGTAACTCTCCCTATTAAGAAGACACACAAAAGTGGAAATTAATCCTCTGTCAGAAATAGGGAATGATTTAATTATTCGTCATTCCACTATAAATGTCTTGCTTTTACCAGAAGGGCATAATGACCACACAGTGGATTGATTTCAAAAGTATGAAATGGGTGCATAGGTTAGTTGCATTGAATGTTTAGCAAGTACTTAGCAATTATAAACAAACAGCCTCGAAACCACCTATGAGGTACGAGCCAATTGATGTTTTCTTAGTTATCACAACATATACTAAAACAAGGTATTCAAGAAAATGCTGTTCAGCTTGTTCATTTTGAAGATACAACAGGGATTCTTTAGGGCTGGCCCCATATAAATGCATGAGGGCTGCTATCACATTTCTATTTTGATTAACACGAACAGTGGTCTACCAACCATCATAACCACAAACATTCCTGTATAAAATTACTACCCAAAACCATCTTATAAAATACCATTTAAGTGTACCTACCACCTCAAAACTTTATGCTTCTTGCAGCACCATTACAATGGGTTGCCTGTACGGCACGAAAATACCATGGCCGCATTACAGGTACACCTTTCAGACTCAGAATTGAAGTTTCTGATACATGCATCTATTCCAGAGTTTCAGTAATTTGGCATGCACATATATACATGCCCATCTAAATGCCCCATGCCTGCTGAATGCACATGTTTGGAGATTATCCAAGCCATGCAACAGGTGGGGTCCACTGATGACCTAAAAAAATCAGGCTCATCTACTCATCATGAGGCCCACACTGTTTGAAGAATATGGGCTGATGAAGAAGTTGAACCAATGGTCCAAATCCATTGCTCACGGGTGACCTACCTGGTGGGAGGAGAGGGTCACATACATGGAGCGACACGAGAGCACTAGCTGTTGCCCTACCTGGACAAACCCCACATGGCTCAAGTTGGCACGCGTTGGCAGATTTGGATGGAAGTGTATATACACATGCAGAATTAGCAGCCCTATGCACCCTAACTAGGACGATCCTAATCGCAGGCACAGGTGCTCACAAATATCAAACATTGAGCAACTCGACTAATGTATTTCATACAGAAGTGTAATTCACCTGTCCTCAAGTACTCTGGAGGGGTGAAAGCCAAGTTTGTGCTGTAACTCTTCCCGTCTCTGCTATTCTTCATGAGACCAAAGCAAGAGAGCCGGGGATTACCATCCTGTCAAGGGCCGATCCATGGTGAGGGCTAGACAATGAAGATCAAAACAACCAAGGCAACATCACAACAATACAAGGCAATAACAAAACATTCACCTGGTCAAAGAGAACCCTGTAAGCATTGAGATCGTGATAGAGTGCCCTCCCTTTACTGCTGCAGTACTCCAAAGCTTGTGCTAAATAGAGAGAGACTCTCAATCTCATCGCCCATTTCATAGGTTGGCTTTCCCCTTAGAAATTAAAGAAGAAAATGATAGTAATAAGAATTCTAGCAGCCAAAACACAAGATTGATCGAATCCGGTCACATATAACAATCCGATTACCACTAACTAGATCACCAATTGGACTAATATAGAACTTTTGTTAATTCCCATTTCCCAAAGAGAGGATTTCAGCTCCGTTATATAAAAAAGATCAGATGTTGCTTTGATCTATCACCATATTCTTGATAAGTTGCGTTGCATTACTTTATCATCAGCACTCTCTCGGACACCCAAAAATTCAGAATCAAATCAGAAAAGAGAAATCTATTGATGAAATGTGAACACCATTAATTAAGATCTCGAATGGCAGCGAGCTTACAATGGAAGAGATGCTTCGCAAGAGTCTCATTCGGCATGAACTCTGCTACCAGCAATCTCTCTTCACCTTCGCAGCAACAACCAATCAGATTCGCTAGCCTCTCGTTCCGAAGTTGCCCGACCAACCTCGCCTCTTCCTGAAATCCAACAAAGACCCAGATCAGGAAAAACGAAAAAACAAAACAAAAAAAAAAAAGCCAGATCAAGTTCATTTTTTTTTTTACTTTTTTGAAAAATACAAAAACCCAGATCAGATAACCAAAAAATAAGAAAAACCCAATAACCAGAAGATTGAAAATAGGGAGAGAAAAAAAAAACCAAGAATTGCCGAGAATCAGGCCACGCCGATCGGTTAAATCTCTTGACAGCAATCTTCCTATCATCATCAAGCGTCCCTCTATAAACAACATTGGGCGCTTTCTCTCCATGCTCAGATACAATATTCTCAGAAGCAAACCCCGACGTCGCAGCCCTGAGCTGCTCCAAGCTGTACTCAGCAAACCCCGGCAAGGCATCCTTCTCATGTTTGCCACCATTCTCTGCAGTAATCAAAGGAAAACACCATTTTTAACTGATATGAACTGTAGAGTGAGAAGAAGGAGAAGTGATCTGGACCCGTTGCTTTTTACCAAGATCCGAAGACTCGAGGACAGTGGGCTTGAGGTGAGATGGCCACCAACAGAGGGTGAATTTGGAGCAGCGAGCTCCCATTGAGAGAGAGAGAGAGAGAGAGAGAGAGAGAGAGAGAGAGAGATCTGAAAGGGGAGAAGGAGAGATTTTAGAGGGGTATTTTCATAGGAGGGGGAGGGGTAAAATGGGAATGAGAATGAAAGGGAGGGTTTTGGATATAGTCATAGTAGACTCTCTCTCTCTCTCTGTATGGATCCAAGGTTTCTCTCTCCTCTCTCTCTTTCTCTCTCAGGAATGAAAAAAGATAATGAGAAGAGAGTGTGGAAAGGAGCTTTTGAATCTCCTTTTTTGTGGTTTTTTTCTCTTTCAGCTTTAATGCTGCTTTTTCTACTACTCTTCCTCTCACTTCATCATTCTCCCTCGCCATCTCTCTCTCTCTCTCTCTCTCCCTCTTTCGTATTACCCTGTACACGTGGCAGGGTGATCCGTTATTCAAGGCCGTTCATCTGGTGTGGCCTACTGTGGATGGAGAATCTGTTTGAGTATGCATGAGTTGGATGACGCTGTACTTCCGATCTGTGGGCTTCAAATCGACGGTTGAAATGAGAAGTTGGTAATTGTGGATATTCAGTGCTGGGAAGTTGAGAGAAACGATGGTGGAGATTTTTTATTTTTTTGTTTGATTTTGGGCATCCTTTGTCTGGCCCAGAAGATGGACCGTCCCGATTGGGAGATCATGCTGTCACGTATGATGAGGAAGCTGCTCCACCGTATTCTGGTTCTGCGGCGCGGCTTCCGTGGATCGAGGTGGGCGGATCCCTGACTGTGGGGGCCACCTTGATATATGTATTTTACATCCACGCCGTCCATCCGTTTATAAATATAATTTTAGTATTCTAGTCTAAAAATTAAGTAGATTCAATTCTCATGTGAGCCACACCACAGGAAATAGTGGTGATTGACCATTAAAAACTTTATGTGGGCCACGAAAGTTTTGGATCAAGCTTTTTTTTTTTTTGTCCCTTATTCCAGTTATTTGTGACCTTATCAACAGTTTGTATTGCAAATAGATATTCCGGTGGGTCCCAAGAATCTTTTAATGGTGGATATTCAATAACCACTGTTTCCTGTGGTGTGGTCTACCTGAGTTTTTCATCTGTTCCATTTTTCGTATCATCCCTAAAAATGACCTTTATAAACGGATGGACGGTGTGGATTTAAAATAAATACTTCTAGGTGGGCCCCACAGTCAGGGATCCACCGACCTCGGTGGTCCGGGGATCACCGAAGCCGCGTCACGTTTCTGCGGCTCTTTGTCCGTTTTAGTTCCGTTTGAGAAAGGGGCCGTAGTTGCAGCCGCCATATGAAAATGGGACTCGCGCGTTTGGCAAGCGCGGGAGATCATAGGCGTTCATCGTGTAAACCGATGGGGTTTTGTACGGTTGAAATCAACCGGAAACGCAAAGTACTTTCATTATGGACCTTTGGTTATCATTTGTATAAATCAATCAGATCTGGTGAGTTGAAGGGACAGATTTTTTTCTAACAAATACTAAATATGGGCCCAACTTTTGAACGGTTAGATCTAACGTTCTTTTAACTTTTTGAGCATACATAAGGCGCTTGAGTTTGATCCGCAGATATCGTCGACTAAAAAACGCTAGCCTGCTTTACCACCTCAAATACTGGTACGCGACCATGTGCTGCTTACACGTGGCTGGTTCGAGCTACTCAATGCACTTGCGGATAAAACGTGAAAGCAGGAATGCTTTCTGCAGCAGCGCATCTGCACCGCCCAAAACAATCGCTAACAAGTGTCAATGTGGCGCATTCCACGAGATCTGGCCGTTCATCTGGTGGGTCCTATCTGGTTTTCTTTCGACTAAAGCTCTGGCCTGTCAACTTTTTCACTCAACCACTACTGTACAGAAAAAAAATACTGCAGTTAGAAAAAAGTATAACCAACGGTCTACAGTCAATGTCCATGTGTAGCTTACCTGACGATTGGGCTCGTTTAACTTTCATAAAAGGGAAGATTTATGAGGTTCCATCCTGATGAACGTCCCAGATCTCGTATATATATGGAAAGCAAGCAAGAGGCAGGCGTGGGGTAGATGGTATTTGATAAACGGACGTGTACGGCTGTAAGTAGATTCATCGGGTGAAAAACTGGAGTTCGGGCGGCGTGGGCTTTGCGTCCGTCGCGAGTTACCATCCGGCGTGTGTCGCCAACAATGAGGCACGCATGCTGAGTGTTCGGATTATCAGAACCGTCCATTCTGTGGAATCCATAATACAGGTGCTACTGTAATATATTTATGCTGAAAAGATGATCTTGACCATTACTCTCTGTAGATGAATGTAGAACATGAAAAGGAAAATTTTCCAATGGCTTTTATTCAACTATAAAAGTCGACGGTTTGTATTATTCCTAGGCATGATTATTGGATAATATCTTATTTCTGGTAGTAAATAAAATGAGGACAGTTGAAATAAACGGACTACCTAAGCCTGTTTACTATGTCGCGACTGAGATAACACGAGCTATTCGGTGCGCTGTCGATTTTCGACAGTTAACAGAAGAGAAAAATTGATACTCTTGCAGAACATGACAGATCATACTCATGCATAAAAAAATATAAATGTAGAATATATATATCATTCAAAATAAACCGTAAAAATAGCGCTTTCCATATTCTATAGGTCATAAACCAATACTGACAGTAATCTGAAGTCCCAGATGTCCGATTTGCAAACATCCATTGAACGGTTAAAATTAAAAGATTCAGGAATCTAGAATTCCATAAACAAATGTTCATGGATCAGTAGTTAGAAGTGTCCAAGAAATTTAATGTTGGGATCATGTCCTATCTAGAGTGGGTCCCACGATTTGGACGGTCTAATTTGAGTTACATGTACAGCCATAATCTCGACCATCTAATGACGATTGAAAGAAACTGTGAGTGTTGGGTTTCAATTGTCCATTTCCAGGCCATCTGACGGACAGTTAAGATTATCCAGCTGCCTCTAACTGAACGGTCAGGATCATCAGACCCCATAGGCCACGACCATTCGGTACAAGGCCTACCATCCAACTGGTGGGAGTTGTCCATGCATCTCAACCATCCATGGGATGAGAACTCATGACGACTGTAGATGGGCCACCTTTGTACGGTGTATATGGATGGAATACTACCAACTCAGATAGCGAGACTAGCCACCTAACTCGGCCTTTCATTTTCTTTAGAAAGAAAGCCAATTCCATACCCGCATCTTCAAGCTTCAAACACAAACGCATCATCCGTGTCACATGCATGAAGCATCTGAGACGTTCATAAGGTGGGCCCCAGTGTATATGTCCTATCCTAGTTATCAGAAATTTCTATTTATCAGCCAATCAACAGATTTAACTTGAATTAGACTTGGGTTGTTAATTTATGACCATTCATTTATTTAGGCATGTATGGCCCATTGATCGTTGATACCATAAATTGTTTCATTCAAGGAACAATCAGCATTTCTAAAGCCTTATCAACGTACCAGATCTGGCACTTATCTTCTATATTGGAGGTTTTATGCGTTTCCTTTGTGGCGCTTGAATACGGTGCGTTGAAAATTCTTTTCTTTTCATCGGCATTTTCCCGACCGATCTCTTTGCTTGCCGTATCGTTAGCGTGGCTGTCGAATTCATCGGCATCTCGGGCGAAAGTTTACAACGGCTGTCGCGATTTATCGTTAAATAATCGGTCAACATTCCGTAGTCAATAGCTCGGTGGCTGGTAAAACTCACGAGGCATATAGTATTATATGAGACTCAGGTAGCGTATGATGCTTGATTTTCGTAGGCACTCATGACTTGTACACGTGGCATACGTTAATTCAAATAAAATTGACTAAGTTGTGGACCCCCACTGGCCGTAAGTCAGCTCTCAAGATTAGGTTGTTTGAACGGTCTACACCCATTTTCGGCGCCCTAATGTGGACAAATCAAAGCCATCACATGTCAACACCAGGTGACCACAACTAGCACCAAATTAATCCTCATCTAAGAATTTTGTCATTCAGTGATACATATTTAGTTACAAATGTGAACGCATTTATCATTATGCTCACTTTAAAGAGAATGAATCTGTACATGTAGCAATGTTTATCGTACTCAATTAATAAGACAACATGCTTAAGCTTGTTTATTGGAAATCTGTCGAGAAAATATATATATCACAAATTTGGCTATGATATTTTCGGCAAGGCTATTTCTCACAGTTCTTCCAAAATGAAAAATTTCCCCGTAAATGTTCGGAAACGCTTTAGCACTCGAGAAGGTTTCAAAGATTTAAAGATCGAATCGATATCCAATCGAATCGATATCCAATCGAATCGATATCCAAGCGAATCGAGCTCAAGTCTGGAGAAACAAACTCATTAGCTTGGTTGGGTCCAAACTATGCTCCAATTGGATAAAGAGAACACGAAAGGCAAGTTGAAAAAGGATATGATCTATCCGATAATGAATTAGTATCAGACAAATGCAGGCACTCATCAAGGATATTAGAAGAGACAAAGATTGCCCAAATACCTTTCTGGGTGATCCAATCTAACGGTTGTGGTACCATTGAAAAAAAAAAAAAAAAAATATCCCGATATGACGGATCTAACTCATCTCTAATAACAGATCTGTACCGGGTGTCAAATCTCACTCATATGTTTAAGCATTGAGTGATCTAGACCATGCCATTTGGATGAATGTTCGTAATAGATCTTAGGGCCGAATACTCCCTTGGCCAACACGGATCCTATAGGAGAAAATTTATGTATATGAATGAAAATTTGAGATCTAATGGCTTCATACTTTTTAGAGACCTTAGGTAGGAGGTTCCAGATTTGCCAATGAAATTTTCTTATCTGAAAAGCCTACAACCTAAGAGCGAAGGATTCAAGACAAGACTAACAAGGGAACCCTAATAGGAGTTTCAGCATCTTGACAATCTATAAAATAAGCAATTGATGAAGAGATTAAAACCATATGCCAAACACATCAATTTATATTTTAAATTATCTTTTATTTATCTCGCTTAGCATAGCATAGCTTAGCGTAGTTTTACATAGCTACTGCTCGGTGTCTCTTGCTACAATACCTTAAGAGTAGAAGTATTTTTTTCTGCAACCTTAAGTTATAGAACCGTAATAATCTAAGTTCCAATTCAGCTGATCACACCCGCTTCAATTATTTGTCTTGATAAATGCATTGAGTATTTATCTATTTCCTTTTTGTTTATACATTTGGTTGTCTCACAACTTGTTGGTTGTAATGAACATCATTTTTAAATATTAATGAAATTGATAACATTTTGTCTTCTTTAATGTGTATATGTATCCTTGTTCTTTTGAGAAATATATTAAACTAAGAGTGTTGGCAAAAGAATAAGTTCATAAGTTCGTATACTCATGTCTATTGTCATAAGACAAAAAGAACTTATTGAAAAGGGCTAACCCTTGCTATTTTCATAAATCACTTAAATGGAAGTGCAAATATTGGTGATTATGAGGACATTAGATATTTGACCCTAATCTCCAATCTGTTTGGTTCAACGGAAAAATACTAATGGTTCAATCAAACTTTGAGTTGAGTAGACTTTAGCATGCCCACGTACTTTACCCACACACGAAAACCCAATATAGACTCTTGATCACATGTTCAGTTTGATAGAATTGACAACAACATGATGAACGATCTTAAGATATAATACGTGGACACTTTTTTGTTGAAGTAGGATCATTGAATATTTTTTCATTTTTAACCATCTAATAAGTATACACCAATCTGATACCAAGTGATAATTTTTTCTTCCTGATACATTTAAACCAGTCACAATATTTTTGATAGTTTAATTTGACTAATTGCATTCCATGTATGTAGTACTAAGTAATCTCTAAGACATGAGCATGATGCACCTTGTTTGCCGGAGCATAAAAGATTTTCTCTTGGATTAATAGCCTTTGTTAGTGCTCTTACACATAATCTTTTCACCTACACGTGAGGAGGTTCTTGCACCGAGAAGCTAGGTGGGGCACATCACGATGTTTAGGAGAAATCCACCCTATTCATCCATTTTGTGATATCATTTTAATATATTAGACAAATAATTAGGTGGATCCAAAACTCAAGTAAGCCACATGAGAGGAAACAGTGGGGATCAAGCAACCACCGTTAAAAAATTTGTATGGCCACAAAAATTTTGAATCGGGTGAGGTTTTTTGTGCTTTCGGTTCTTTCCTTTTAGTTCCTTGAGTTTTGGATTTACCTAAATTTTAGTCTCATGTTATAAAATAATCAAGCAAAATGGATGGAAATGATAAATTTCTCACACACATGCACCTCACACGCTCATGCGCACTCAGACCTCTAGGAGTATTCGAACCAAATGACCTAACGTTCAAACTCTCGTGAGTCTGTCACTCAACCATAAAAGGGTCGTAGGCGATTTAAGTGGGAACGGATTAGCTACTCTCCCTGCCACCGGCCTGTCGCTAGTGTTCGGTGCTTTGTGGGCCCACCATGATGTATGTATTTCATCCATTTTTACAGATCATTTTAGGGCTTTATCTCAAAAATAAGAGGGATATAAACCTCAGGTGGACCACACCACAGGAAAACAATAGTGATTGGATATCACCATTTAAATGCTCCTAAGGCCCACTGTACTGTTTATTTGACATCCAATATGTTGATTAGGTCATATAGACCCAGATGAAGGGAAAAAGCAAATATCAGCTTGATCCAAAACTTTTATGGCCCCTAAAATGTTTTTAATGGTCGACGTTCATTCAACGCTATTTTCTTTAATGTGGTCCACTTGAGACTGGGATATACCTCGTTTTTGGTCTCATAACATAAAATGATCTAAAAAAATAGATAAACAACATAGATGAAACACATACATCATGGTGGGGCACACAGAGCACCGACCATCAGCCAATGGCTAGTGGCAGGGGTAGTAGCCAATCCCTTTCCGATTTAAGTCATGCAATTCTTATGTGCACAAGAGCAGAGCTCCACATCAGAATTTTTCATTCTATTTTGTGAAATGATTTTTTTTTTTTTTTTAAGTGTACTACTTCGACTCCCAAAATGTGAAAGTAAGTATGTTTAAATGGTTGAAGTGGTCCCTTCAATAACTCGGTTGGGCGATGGAGTTTACAGGGAAGTTATTTGATACTCTGTCAGGGTATGAATCTTTATACACAGACACTCAGAGACTGTACACGTGCACACATTAACTCAACTTAAACTTATTAAATTGTGGGAACCATTAATGATAAATCACAGGTCAAAAAAGAGATTGCCTGAGCAATCCTAGCCTTTGATTCTGTAAATGCTCGTTGTTGAAATGAGACCCGTTCACCTTACAGTAGCCTGCACCACTCCCTGTGGCAAAGCCGTTGGATGCAGTAAATGGGGGAGATTTTTTTATTTTTTTTAAAAAAAACATATTTAATGCATCCAATGGCTAAAAAGTTCCCTGTACCGCAGGCCGTTGAAAAAGGACAGTTGTATCTTTTTAATTTTAACCGTCGAATAAATGCTCACCAATACAATGGTCAGGTAGTCATATAAGCTTACATTCTTCGTTTATGATACATCTAGACTGGACCCACAATTTGGACAGTTTCATTTGAATTCCTTGAATTCCATGTATTCAATTTGCAAGTGCATGCGTATCATCCACCGTACTCTGCCAGAGTATAAAAGTGTTTCTCTAATAATAAGTTAATAACCATGGTTAGTGCTCTTATACTGTAATCTTTTTGACTTTTGGTGCTGATAAGATGCTGGATTGAACAATCGCTTGGCCAATAATCCGACGTGGATCCCAACATGTGGTGATCGAAGCCGTTCATATGGTGGGGCCCACTTCTGATGGAAGTATTGCGAAATTAAACGTCGACCATTGGCTTGAAATGGAAGCTACAATCAGATGGTCAGGATTTTTTTTTTGTATAGGGGATATATAGGGGTGTGACCCGTTCGATGTAGATATTGAACCGTGGGGATACATGTGGCTTAATCCAAACCGTCAATGTGAGCCTCAATAGGCACAAGCCATACAACGTCGGTTGCCCATTCACGACCATTACTCTTTTAGATGACCCATTTGATTTTCGCCAAACAGATGGTTAGGTTGATCTGTTGAAGTGTGAATTTTTGGATGGTTTGGATTGAGGTGCATATACGCCACGTGTGCAATCATACCATGCATGCATATGGATCCTCATACTGGGCCAGAGTATCAAGGAATGCTCATTTCAGGCATGCATTTGCACTGTAACGTATCCTCGAGATGCAATGGTGGGGCGGCCTAAAATTTATAAATTTATTTTGGTCTGACAATCTCAACCATCCAACGAAGGCCCACCTTCAAATGTAAGTGCAAAAGGCCACTGATCAGACGGTTAGGATTGGACGATTAAAGAAATTCATAGGCTACACCACCTCCATGATTTGGCATGGCACACGTGAAAAGTCGTCCATCGGATTCAATGTAGAATGATACTTTAACCAAACTTCGGAGATTACGATGCAATATTCTTTATACTAAATATTATAAATTAATATAGAGCTTTGCTGAGCCCACACGCGTGTGTAATAAACCCACATGCCACACGTGTGGGCATGATTCCATAGGTCCAATATCCAAGCCATCCATAAAAGAGGCACTGCTATATTGATGACCTGCTCTAGTAATCAGGTTGAACCACTGGTCAGATGGGCCACATTTCAAATTTTCAGATAGTACTAAATAATGTATCCATGAATGAAAATGACAGGGCAATGCTTTTTGAGAAATAAATTACCTAAATACTCTCATTTTAATTCTTTTTACATGATTGAAAAAATTAACTAAGCTCCATCATAAATTTTAGTACGCATTGTGATGAAATTCTGCTTTGAGGTGAGTTTGTGGGTGGATGTAGAGATTATGAGTGTGCGCATTTAAAAAAATAAAATAAAAAATAATAATAAATAATAATAATAATCTTTAAATTTTTATTGAAAAAATTAAAATAAAGGGAAAAAATTAAAATACCTTTATTAAAATTTTTCCTTTAAAACATGTGAAACTCAAGACTCATGGGGGCGTGTTTGATAGGTGTATAACATCAAAACACAAGGTCAATCAAATCATCACATGGGATGCATTTGAATTGAGATATTTTAATAATGTACATTATTTTCTTAAGGATTACCATACCTTATTATTGAATCTATTATATATTATTTATTTATTTTTTAATAATAACGTTGGCGTGCATTTGTACGACAAGTTCAAAGTGAGATACATGTCAATATCGTATTTGAATGCAATATTTGGTAAAATTTACTATTTATAATGAATTTAGAATTACGACGTATTGCATTTGTTAGATGGGCAAAAAAAAAAAAAAAAAACACTTTAGTATCCTTATAAATGGTAAGGGCCAAACTATAAAAATTAATATATACCATTCAAAAATATCATAATATATGGGCATGAGGTCCTGTGTTTAAGTGTCCATTTTGATGAAATACCATTCCAGGTTTCATTACCTTTCAAAGAGGTAGAAAAAAAAAATGAGAGGCATTTTGTTATTTTCATCCTTGATAAGCATCTCCGTAAACTATTCTCCTTGAGTCAGAGTTATACTTCGTATCTCTGTTTTCAGCTTGAATGGACCCATGGTTCAGTGATCAAGACCGTTTATATGACCGATCCCACCATTGATGAAACATAGACCAAAAATTAATAGATGAAAATGACATAACCGTCCGTTTGATTGCCAACAAATGGACGGATGACAAAAGAGAAAATGGCAACAATCGCTATTATTTGAAATGGCAAAAGACTGAGTGTGGGCCGTGGACGAAACACGTGTCAGAGATCTGAGCCGAGGGAACACGTGTCAGAGATCCCAGCCATTCAAGTGGGAAAATGCCATACACCTAAGGAGCACTAATTTCTCGTCAGCATGCAGCTTGTTTAGGAAATCAGTACCGTCAAAGAGATAGGTCCCACCTTGAATATTACCTTTCTTGAAAATCCGGTTGATCTACTGTATAGGTGGGCCAAACCTGTTTGTCAAGTCTGACTTTTGTGGCCCACCAGAAGATGGACGGACTGATTTTGGCCCACCGTCTCATCAGTACTGACACGGTCTACCTTACCTAATGAATGGTCCATACCTCAGACACTTGTGTTGGCTGTCTGGATAGTTGACACGCGTTCCAACCCCTCGCATGAGAGTGCTTCTTATCGAATCAAGATCCATGGTCAATTAGTGTGGATCCCTACCGATCAATGGTCTGGATTGCTAACTGCAGGCCCCACGTGCCCTTACTAAAAAACCAAGGATGGTACGGAGATATCGGGTCATGGTCCTGGGATTAGGCAAGATTCGTCGGCGTGGGGTATTTTTCCCGAATCGCGAGGAATAACATCTCGCTCCGAACGGGATGACGTCGGAAGGATCCGGATTCGGCAGTGAGCCCTCCAGTACGGACGTGCACAAGCGATGGGGGTGATCCCGTGACTGTAGGGCCCACCTGGATGAATCCATCGTATATCTATGCCGTTCATCTGTTTTTCCAACTCATTATATAGCGTGAACCAAAAACTGAAGTAGATAAAAGTCTAAGGTGGACCACACCACTATTAAAAACATTTGGTGGACTAAATTTTTTAGATCAAGCTGCTAGGGAAAAGGTACTATGCGCTCGATCTCACTATAAGCTCCCGTCAGGTCAACCTGTGTGGGCCCCACCGTGATGCTTGTCGACCATCAACACCGTGCATTTGATGGGTCCCCTTTAAATTATGGGATACCCTAAAAATCTACCATATACAGAACTCAGGTGGGCCATACTATCTAAATTATGTGAAGACACCATTAAAACATATAAAAGCACTTGGTGGGGTGTAACATCCCGGATTTTCACTGTTTCGGATTTCCAAAAATCCTTGATTTTTTTTTAAATTAACTTATACTATCACGTACTGACCATTAGCACTCAATGTTAGCTTATACACGAGTTAATTAATCCAATATTAGCCCAATTTAATAGACTAGACAGGCAGTGATAAGGCCTGATGCAGGCCGCCAAGCCAGATGGCCCGTTTACACTTAACAACAGCCCGTGTGGGCCACCCAACGACCGAGAAGGGTCAGAAAAATTTAAAACTTTAGAAAATCATAGATCTCACTGGGTTTGTGGTCCATCGCGGACTGCGGACCTAGTGGACACCCAGAAGTACCATCTGGCGCTTGCCCAATGCGCCCCACCAATGCCAGATTAAAATCTGGCATTGACAAAAGAAACTGAGACTCCGGGCCTTCCAGCCGTCGGATTTCTTCCAAATTTACGGTGAAGGTTTAATGTATTTTTCAACGCCTGCCCACCAAATCTGGGCCCCGATCGTGGCACGATGACCGTTGATCGCGAATCGGACCCGTACGACCAAACCCCATATCCGATCGCTCCCAAATTTTGCATGGCCCTTCATCAGGCCATGGATCACCTACCCTATAAATTTCATGGCCAGAGGGCCACCAGAAATGCCCCATCAATCAGAATGGCCCCCAAAGGGCCATTTAAAGGTCGGAAACACTTGCTCAGATCATATATCCGTTCATCCGTTCGCCCTAAATTTTTGCATGGACTCTAGTCAAGCCATAGGGTACCTACATACCAAATTTGGTGGTTAGAGGGGTGTTAGGGCCACCCCAACACCAATAGGGAATCCCATAAGTCTATTTTAGGAAATTGTGGAAGCTTGGGGCCTTTTTCACCAAATCTGGAATTATAAAAAGGGCCTCATTTGGGCACCCCTCTCCCCATACGAATTTTGCCCTAGAAGAGAGAAAAGGGAGAAGAGAAAGAGGAGAAATGAGAAGAAAGAGAGAGGGAAGAAGGCATGGTGGACTCTCAATCAAGGTGGGGCCCAAGAGGATCAAACCCACAACCTCCTACACCTTCTTCAAGAAGAAACCATGCACCACAACCACCAAAATCGTCCATTGATCGTCTAGGTAAGGCTTCTCATCCTTTGTCTTGAAAACCCTTTTGATGAAGGGGGATTTTACATGGATTTCTCATGAATGAACTTGCTTTAGGGATTCCGACCAACCGGCCCCCAAATCGACGTTCCTAGGTCATTTTTGAGTCTCCAACGAATCACAAGGTGCGGACTATTGTTCTTAGGTGGCCTAGCACCAATTTTAGTAAGAGCTTAATGATTTTGATTGCTTGGATGTTATGATTTAATAATATAGAGAAAGCCCTAGGAATGTATGTTGTTGAAACCATATGGATTTGCATGCTTAGCCTCCACGATGTTGTTCTTGCTTCTCACATGTTTATGTGTATGGATGAATCTTTGTTTATGCCTTATTGTTTTCCCCATATATTGTTACCTCATAGTATGTATGCTTTTATTACTCTTGTGCATATGATGGCTTGAGATGGAGGAAGTGCGTAACTTCCTCATCCACACACACACCTCACATACACTTGTTTCATGATATTGTTAACCATGCTTGCTATGAGAATCTGAATAATATGTTGTGAGGTATGAGAGCATGATGTGGTTTGTACTAGATGACGCATTGGTAGGCGACATGCTAGGGATTGCTACTCGTACCCTTGGGTTGGTCAGGAATCATGAGGAGAGACGGTAGTCCCATTGGTAGGACTACGCTATGGCTAGACCTGTGGGTTTGGGCGGGTGTGTTCGGGTGGCTGTAGTTCGACTACATGGTTCCCTTGTGCCCGATGTCACTCGTCTCACGCTCGCTTGATCCGTGCGGTCTAGCCTACTTGCTGACCAACCCTGTTTGTTAACCATGTTGCTCACATATGTATGGAACCTGAACCACCCTACAACCGTTGTAGCCCATCACTAACCCACATGAAACTGGTCCACAGCCTCGTGAGCCGGGCATGGTGGAATGGGACACTATGTCCGAGCTGTCGGCCTACGCTGGGGTACCGCGCCTCCCCGTAGTGACCGCGAGCGATCCCTTCCTTTCGGCACTCCTCATGTGCTTGGTGTCGGGGATGAGGAACCCGACGGGATCACGGACCGCGAGGTCTCGGCCTCACACGTTGATGGGGTCTTGGCCTCGCAATCAGCTTAGGGCATTGATACGTAGGGTGAATCAGAATCCCCAACCTGCTGGATGAATGGACTTAACTAATAACTCGGCTAACACGATCGCATTGCACGCATTAGTTAGGGTGGCGACTCGGAAGTCGAGGTCGCTCTGAGGGAGTGTTGTCATATGCGATCGTTAGATGAAGTTGCTTGAGGGAGTATTGTGGCGAGGGCATGCATCATATCATCCCGCATGCATGCATTTTAAATAAGAGTTATTAGGTGTTGATGATTGTCTGCTTTTCATTAAATTCATATTACAATTGATGCCTGTTGTAACTTGAGACCAATAGTTCACACTGAGTTGATCACTCACTCCCACTCTGGGATGGTGTTTTAAAACACCAACCAGACTCATTCATAAATGCAGGTGACTCAGGGCATGAGGAACCTGGCGAGGCGAGCTTGGACGAGGAGGACGGGCTCTCCTACTTGCAGCTGATGGGCGGCTCTCCATCGGCTTGATCGGGCTGGATTTGGATTTGGATTTGCTGAGCCGCGGGCTCAGCTTATTTCTTTTTGGACATAGCTTTCTTTTGTTGTTTTGTTGGGCAATGCCTTGGGCGACCCTTTATAATTTTTGGACCTGTATATATGTGAGATATCCTTCATTTCAGTAGACTGGTGTGATTGTGCTTCGTGCCTCAGGTAATTCCAAATTGCGCAGTTAAATTTGATTAATCATAAAAACCATAAATGCATGATAAGTGACACTCGAGAACTCGGGAGTCGAGTCTATGCACGACCCTCGATTTTCCGGGGCGTTACATGGGGCCCACATGAGCTTTTCATGTGCCTGAAACTTGGTCTTAACCCTCATTCAAGTGGGACACATAATGGATGAGCTGGATTTAGAAACTACATGTCAGTGGGCCCTCAAAAATGGTTATGAATGTTTTAATGGTGCATGGCCCCTCTCCACTTCTGTATGTGGTGTGGCACACAAAAGTCACGGATTGTCTGGATTTTTGATACCAAGGCACACGATGGAATGGTGCATCTGACTGATGGGGTAGATGTTGGAAACACATCACGGTAGGGCCCACACAGCTCGACCTCATGGGACATTAAAATCAGCTCGAGCGCATAGTACTTTTTCCCATATATATATATATATATATATATATATATATATATATATATATATATATATATATATATATATATATATATATATACACACACACACACACACACACGTTCTTATGACCTTATATGGGAATTTTTTAATAATGACATTCAATGACCATTATTTAATGTGGTGTGATCCACTTGAGATTTTTATTTGCTTCCTTTTTTTATTTAATTCCATAAAATGACTTGGAAAAACGGATGCACGGAATACATACGCAACAAATACATCTAGGTGATCCACAAATTCCATCCAAATAGCTGGTTCATGGTGGCAGCCAAGGCGCTCTATTGCCCATGATGATGTATGTGTTTTATATATGTCGTTTATCTACTTTTTTAATATCATTTTAGGTCATAAGCCTAAAAATGACGCAAATTTGAATCTTGGGTGGACTACACCACATGATATAGTGGTGACTAAACGCTCACTATTAAAAACTTCTCGAGGTTTACAAAGGTTTTGGATGAAGTTAATCTTTTTGTTTTCGTTTCATCCATTTTTGTGTAACTTAATCAACAGGTTGGATATAAACATTACAGTAGGCTTTAGGAAGTTTTTAATGGTGGGTATGCAATTACCACTGATTCCTTCCTGTGGTGTGGTCCACATTAAATTTAGATCTACCTAATTTTTTTCTTTCATGCATTAAAATGAGAGGATAAAATAGATGAATGGAGTGGATAGAGTACATACATTCTAATGGAGCCTACAGCCTTGACCATTACAGAGATCTCCTCATTGGAGAGGTCCCTGCCAAGTCCGAGTCCCAGTCGGGATTCCTACTAGGGGTTTGCAAAATGGGTCCGATCCGGCGGATCCGTCCCGATCCGCCCCGAACAGGATCGGTAGGTTGGATCGGTTAGGTACGGGTACAAAAGGGCAGATCCGAATGTACTTCGGATCGGATTCGGATAAGCAGTAAAACCGACCGACCCGAACCGAAATCCGAATAGACGCGGTTGAAGCTTCTCTTTCTCCCCTTCCAGCTAACGAAAGCTTCGTATTTTTTGACGGACGGAGAAGAAAGAGACGATTCTCTGTTGGAGACTGCCTTGCGCAAGAAAAGTCTGGAAAATCATATTCCGTCCGACGGTAAGGGAGGAAGAAAATCAAAGAAAGAAAGTAAAAGAAAAGAGAAACGTGGGAAAAAGAAAGAGAGTTAGGGAGAGAGATCAACCGCCGACTGCTTTCCGTCCGGCAAAAGAGCCACCGCCAGCCCCTGCAAGGAAGAGGAGAGAGAGAGAAAAAGAGAAGAAAAGAAAAGATAGAAAAGAAAAGGAAAAAAAAAAAGATCGGTCACGGATCGGGTCATTCAATCTACTGTTAGGATCGGATTGGGTTAGGTGACCAGAATCCGGCACCGGATCTGATCGGATTCGGATTAGGACACCTAAATTTCAGATCTGGTCGGATCTGTTGAAATCCGATCAGACTCGGACCGTTGCCCAGCTCTAATTCCTACTGTGACTACTCGACGGTGCTCCGTGAGAAATTGGATTGCGTACTGAGTTACCCGCTCTTACTGTACTGAGTAAAATCTACTGAGTAAAATCTATTGAGCCTACTATGAATGTATGTGGTTAATCCACACCATCCATCCGTTTTTCCATCTCATTTAAGGGGTTAGAGACCAAAATTGAAGCACCTAAAAAGCTCAAGTGGACCGTACCACAGGAAATAGTGGGAATAGTGATTTCCACCGTTGAAACCTTTCCAGGCCCTACGGTGATGTTTATTTGTCATCCAACCTGTTAATAGGATTTAAAAAAACATGGATGAAGGGAACACACAAATATAAGCTTGATACAAAACTTTCGTGGCCCTCAAGAAATTTTCAACCATAGATGTTCAATTCACACAGTTTCCCATGATGTGGTCCATTTGAGCTTTGGATATGCTTTATTTTTAGGCTCAAGATCTAAAATTATTTGTTAAAATGGATGGAAGGAGTGGATAAAATATATAAATCATGGTGGAACCCACAAAGTTTAACTCAGTACACTTACTCACTAAGCAATTGGCTTCCGCTCGGTGAGCCCCACCATGATGTATGTATTTTATCCACACCATCCATTTATTTTTCTAGATCATTTTGAGCCACAGATCTAAATCTCCAATGGACCACCGCATAAGAAGTCAGTGGTGATTAAACTTCTACAATTAAAAACTTCCCAAAGCCCACTGTAACCATTATTTGCAATCCAACATATTTATTAGGTAAGACATACCTGGATGAAGGGAAAACACAAATATAAGCTTCATATGAAGCTTTTATGATTTGGAGAAGTTTTTAATGTTGGGTTTTCAATTACTTCTGTTACCGTGGTGTGGTTCACATGAGATTTAGAACTGTCTCATTTTTAGGATCATAATTTAAACTGACATGAAAAAACGGATGAGTCTATAAAACACATGCATCATGTTAGGGCCCACAGAGGCATCGTCCAGTAGCTACTGGCTACTGGCCTAGTTAAATCTCGCCACATCATGGCTCGATGGAACTCGGCGCACTCCATCCACGGCCAGCAAAGAAGCCTTGCGTAAGAGTAAAATTCCTTGGACGTGGATTAGCTACTGACAAGTCGAGTAGCGAGTCTGGCTACTGAAGTGACGTCAGCAAGTTCTGTGGGCCTCACCATGATGTATGTGTTATATCCACACCGTTCATTCACTTTTCGATATCATTTTAAGACATGAGCTAAATAATGAGGCAAATAAAAAGTCGGAGTGGACCCCACCACAGAAAACAGTAGAAAGAGTGACACTCACCACCGTTGGAACCTTCCTAAAGCCCACCGTGATGTTTATTTGAAATCCAACCTGTTAATAAGTTAACAAAGACATTAAAGAAGGGAAAACACTAATATCACCTTGATCAAAAACTTTTGTGGCCCTTACAAGTTTTTTATGGTGGGGTCCACTCGAGATTTGGATCCAATTGATTCTTGGGATCATGCCCTAGAATGATCTCTACAAATGGATGGACGGTGTGGATACAAAACATACATCATGACGGGACTCACAGAATTAGGTGACGTCACCTCAGTAGCGAGTCTCGCTACTCAACCTGTCAGTAGCTAATCGGCGTCCAAATTCCTTACACGAGAAATAACGAGTTTACCCTTTGGAAGATAAATATTGGAAACGGATTGGCTACTCCCCTGCCACCAACCCTGAGGCTGTGGTCGGTGCTCTGTGGGCCCCAGTATGATGTATGTGTTTCATCCATTCTGTTCATCCATTGTTACAGATCATTTTAAGGCTTGGTAAAAACAATGAGGGGGATATAAATAGTAAGTGGACCACACTACATGAAAACAATAGTGATTGGACATCCACCATTAAAATCCTCCTAAAGCCTATTGTACTGTTTATTTGATATCCAATTTGTTGATTAGGTCATACATGCCCAGATGAAGGGAAAAAACAAAAATCAGCTTGATCCAAAACTTTTATGGCCCCCAGAAGGTTTTTAATGGTTGACATTATTCGACACTGTTTCCTGTAATGTGGTCCACTTGAGATTTTGATATATCTCATTTTTTGTCTCAAAACATAAAATGATCTGGAAAAATAGATGGAAGGCATGGATGAAACACATACATCATTATGGGGCCCACAGAGCACCGACAACCATCCATTGGCTGGTGGGAGGGGGAGTAGCCAATCCGTTTCCATAAATATCAATGGTACTGGCTGGATGGAGTGCATCCACCGTCCTAAACAGGGAAGCGGATTGGCTGGTGTAACACACACCACTGACCTGGCTGGTGTGTGTACGTGTCGTGCAAATACGAGCGCTGACGCTCTTGCTCCTCGATCTCTGTGCTGTAAGGAACGGTTCAAAGGGAAACGGACTGGCAACTCCTCCTGCCACCAGCCCATGGCTGATGGTCGGTGGTCTGTGGGCCCCACTATGATTTATGTATTTTATCCATTCCATTCATCCATTGTTAGTGATCATTTTAGGGCTTCATCCCAAAATTGAGAGGGATACAAATCACAGGTAGACCACACCACAAGAAAATAATAGTGATTGGATATCCACCATTTAAATCCTCCTAAGGCCCACTGTACTGTTTATTTGACATCCAATATGTTAATTAGGTCATACAGACCTAGATGAAGGGAAAAAACAAAGATCAACTTGATCCAAAACTTTTATAGCCCCTAAAAAGTTTTTAATGGTCGAAGTTTATTCAACACTATTTCCTTGTAATGTGATTCACTCGAGATGGGGATATACCTCATTTTTTGTCTCATACAATAAAGTGATCTAGAAAAATAGTTAGATAAGCATGGATGAAACACATACATCATGGTGGGGCCCACGGAGCACCGACCACCAACCATTGGATGGTGGAGGGGGAGTAGCCAATCCGTTTCGATTCAAAGGAGATGAAAGTTATATGAGCTGGAAAATGATGTATTTATTATATACACACCCTTCATCCATTTGGTGAGATCAATGCATCATATAAAAAGTTCAAGTGGGCCACGCCACAAATAAAAGTGGGTAGAATGATTCTCACCATTAAAACATTCGTAGGGCCCACCGTAACGTTTATTTTCCATCCAATTCATTCATAAGGTCACACAGACCTGGATGAAGAGGACAAAGAAATATCATATTGATCGAAAACTTTTGTGACCCCTAAAGGCTTTCAACGGTAGACGTTCAATCTCTCACTAGTTTTTGTAGTGTGGTCCACTTGATATGTGGATCTCTCTTATTTTTCTTCTCAAGCTTTACAACGATCTCACAAAATAGACGAATAGTTTGGATATAACACATACCTCATGATGGGATCCACAGAACTCGGTGACATAAACACACCAGCCACTTCGATGGTGTGTGGTACACTAGCCAATCCGCTTCCCCTAAATAGCTGCATCCATCACCTTCAAGCATAGCTACATCAAATCAGGTTCCTTCCGTTTCTTGAGATATTAAGCTTTCAGCTCTTACTGGTATCCCCATCTCTCTTCCTCTTTTCATATCTATATCGCTTTCATGTACCATAGTGGATGCATCTCTCTTCCTCTTTTCATATCTACATGCTTTCATGTACTACAGTGGATGTTTACACGTGGATGCCACGAAATGTGATTAGTGGTCCCACCAGAGTGATCATTACTCAAAAGTCATATTCATGGGATGTGATACAACCGGTTACATCATCTAGACCGCTAAAAAAGGTTCAAGAGAACCAATTTGGATGGTTATGTAATTCTTATGGATGTCCTCCATGATGGGACTCGTTTATGAATTGTCTTTGAATTTGTGTGCATATGTGCCACGTGTGAGGTGGACATGTGAGTGAGTATGGTTAGACATAACTACGTGAATTTTCTATATAACTACTTGTCTGTAAGAGTTCATGCAGATTCACCAGAGTTTTAACACCTGGTCATGGGTCCTTATTCATGCATCAATGGTAGACTCACAAGAGTTTCAATATGAGGTCAAGGGTTCGAGTCGCATTGTGGTAAAATCTCACTATGGTATGAGTGTGAGTAAAAAAAAAAAAATCATAAAAAAGAAGAAGAAGCTCATGCGGAGATGCGCTTCTTGATGTGGTCCGCATAACAATTCAATACTTCAATTTTACTGGCTTATAATATGACATGAACCCAAAAACAACATAGGTCCAAAACTAAGGAGGCTTGCTCACCATTATAACCTTCTCGAGGCTATTAAAGTTTTGAATCTTAATATTTTTTGTGTTTTCTTGGTGACTATGAATAACTTTCTCTGTAAATGAGTTAAATGATATTAAATATCATGGTGGCTTCATGAAAGTTTTAATGGTAGCCATTTGCATCCCTGCACTATTTCTTGTCATGTGGCTCATCACTTGAGCTTTGAATTTATTTTATTTTTTGGGCTCATATTAGTTATTTTATTTTTTTGACCCATATACTAATATGAGCATGGAAAATTGATGGATAGAATGGGTCCTTACTCTTACCTCGGTGGTAGACTCATAAGAGTTTTGACACCTGGTCAAGGGTTCAAGTTTGAGTTTTTTGATCTGACAACTGCAGGTATGGGACATTTATGGTTATGGTTGTTTATTATTTGTGATGATTATTATGGTTATGTGTATAATATTGTCTCATCCCTATTAAGTCTAACCCTCGACTCAACGACTGAGTCAAGCTAACTCAGGTTTCCAGAGCCGGGGTATGACATTCATCCTACTGGTTTAAAAATCTTTTACATAGATTCGTAAATGAAATTTTATTTTTCTCTTCCAAGAACATAAACTAATGTTAATAAGGTCACTCATGATAGGAATGTCCAAGTATGCGATATTTGTCTCCCAAATTTCCAAGCATATTATCTTTATATCTAAAATGTCAAAAGATATTTGTTATAAAATATTTATACCAATGAAGAGAAATATTTAATTAACTACAAAGCATATACAATCTTATATAAGACTAGTAAAATTAGAATTACGAATCTTAAAAGGGGAAAGCTAATTATTAGTTAGTCAAATAAAACATAAATACCTAAAAAGAAATTATTTCTTAATGTGAAATTAATAATCTAATAATTCTCTTATTTAGAAAGGAATTCTTAAATGGTGCATTTACGATATTATCTTGAATGTAATGGTGCATTTAAACAATCTATTAATAATACTCTTTTTGCAAGTTTATTATGTACTTATTCTAGCCATTAAAAAAAAAAAAAAACTATAAGTGGTCTTTTAAAAATATAAATACTTATACTATTTTGTTCTTATTTATATTTGGGAGTGCTTTTATACATGCAAAGTCTATGTAAAAAATTTATAAGGTGTTTCTGACCAATTAAATGGTTTGTAATTTATTTATAAAGTTTTTATCAATTAACATTTTAAAAATTATTTAAATGTTAACATTTAAAAAACTATTTAATTGAAAGATCTCTTTTCCTTCACATATCTCTTCTTTAATAATGTTTCTCTCTATTCTTTCAACTCACTCTCTTTCTCTTAAATTCGTCAGTTGTGTTACTTTTCTTATTTTGTATGAAGGTAGGTATATTTATGTAAAGGAAATGCCTCAAGTCAATATGCTGTGAGGAGATATTCATTTATAGACAGAAGATACATGGTAGCTGTACAATTACAAATATGGAAATAAATATATAAGGAAAACAAACTGCTACAATTGTGGAGAATCACTGATATCTTGGTCAAAATCAGAGGAGTAAGATTGTCCTCTAATATTCCCCCTCAAAGTTGGCGTGGTAGAAAGAGGAAAAACGCACAACTTGCCATGATCCAATAAAAAATGTAAATTGGCTACTGCTTTTGTGAAAACATCAGCCAACTGTAGGTGTGAGGGGACAAAGCCGAGACTAATAACCCTTCGAGCAACAAGTTCCCGAACAAAATGATAGTCAATATCAATATCTTTGGAGCGAGATTTGGTGACCGAGTTGGAAGCAATGAATATAACACTATTGTTGTCGCATAAGAGTTTCGGAGCAGAGGGGAGGGTGATCTGGAGTTCTCTAAGAAGTTAAAGTGTCTATGAAAGTTTTGCAACAACATAGGCAAGAGCACGGTACTCGGCCTCAATACTAGAGCGTGCAACGGTAGTTTGATTTTTAGAGCACCATGAAATTAAGTTGCGGCCAAGATAAACAACAAATCCGGCTGTTGAATGCCGAGTGACGGAACAACCGGCCCAATCGGCATCAGAATAACCGAGCAAAGTCTGAGAGGAATCTCGTGAGAGTTGCAGGCCATAATGGTAGGTTCCTTTAACATAGCGTAAAATACGCTTCAAGGCTCTAAAATGATCAACGGTGGGAGCATGCATATATTGACATATAGAGTTAACATTATAGGATAAATCCGGCCGCGTAAGAGTCAAATATGGTAATGTAATAGCTAGTGAATGAAATTGTGTAGCATTTGAATAGAAAGTACCAGAATCGGTTATATGAGATCCCACCAAAAAAGGAGTTGAGATAGGCTTGTAATCGATAATTTCTGCTCGAGTCAACAAATCAAGCGCATATTTAGCTTGGCTGAGAAAAAGACCGTTATCATTTCTAACAACTTCAATCCCCAAAAAATAGTGTAGATCACCGAGATCCTTCATGGAAAATTCTTTTGTCAGCCGATTAATGAGAGAACACAGCATAGAAGAATTGCTTCTCGTTATTACCATATCATCGACATATAGAAGAAGATAAATAACACCATGAGGACTATGATAGACAAAGAGAGAGGAATCGGCACGACTAGCAATAAACTCAAAACCAAGTAAAAATTGGCTGAAACATTGAAACCATGCTCGAGGAGCTTGTTTAAGACCATAAAGAGCACATTGTAAGCGACAGACATGAGTTGGAAATTGCGGATTAATGTAGCCTGAGGGTTGCTCCATATAGACTTCCTCGGAGAGAAACCCGTGAAGGAATGCATTTTTTACGTCAAGTTGACGTAAAGGCCAATTATTCATAGCAGCAAGGGACAAAATAATGTAATTTAAATATAATTTATCTATATATATATATATTATATTTGTACTATTTTTTCTCGATTTGTCTGTTTTATTGTTATATTCTCTTATTAATAATTATAAACCATCTACTCTACTAGATATGATTGTATATCATTAGAGGCATTCATATCACAACTATTTCAACTTTATTTTATGATAATTTTGTATGTGAATTTTCAAATGCAAGAACTCAACATAAAACTTCAGTGATTAGATCTTTCACATTTGAATGTCCTAGTCTTCCATATGTTGGACCACTAATTTTCAATTAACAATAGTTAAAGAAGAATAAATTTGTTGTAGATTATATGATGTACAAGATGAGTTAAATTGTTGATTTGATATATAAATACAATGATAAGGTGATCAACCTTAAGAAAAATTTATTTTAAGGGTAGAAGAAAATTTTTTGTGAGGGTTATTGATTATGATAACCATCAATAACGATCTCACGAGAAAGGCTGTCAATTATTTCATAAACAGAAATATAAAGTGACACTTATTAGCAATGATGTTAAAGCTGAGATATGTGGTTATATAAGTTTATTAGATGATATATTATTAAACTTGTTATGATAATTTTTATTTTTATTAAACTTATTATAATATATGTTTATTTCTAAGACCTATTTTGGATAAAATATATTTATTTTAAACATTATTATTTAAATTTAATATTAAGATTTATTCATTGTTAGAAAATATTTATTAATATTACATTAATTAAGTAGCTTGTAATATGCACTGGTAACTTCAAACTTGCAATTTCATAGTCCTATATCGTATTTGTAAGCTATTTTATAAAATATATAAAATGAGAGGAAATGTTGACATTGCATAGCATGAATGACTAACATGAAAATGAAATGAATAATTGACAATGAAAGTAAGGAGAATGACTATGAAAAATTATATAATGTATACCTACAGAAGTTGGCCATTATTTTCTTAGTAATTATTATATTTAATTTCATTGAAAATGTCAAGAATATATATAAGAGGTGGAAGATCGGTAGATATCCATAAAATATTTTTAAAAATATATATTTATCCATATACCTATTTATAATATTTACAACTATAATATATCTATGTATAGAAATACATATATATCATATGTACTCTTAACACCTTTCTAAAATTCGATGTGCTCTAAGAAGTAGCTTAAGTTCGAAATAGGGAGAATATTTATTGAGAAGTTTGAAAATTTTAAAATTTCTACGAAGTTGAAATATGGACAACGAGGAGTAGCATAAAATAAATTGGAACAGTTACAACTATCATATCCAACCAGTTCACTAAATAATAATTGAATGCATGTGTTCTTCATTTTCAATAACTTTAAGGATGTGCATCATTGACACTTTTTATATGGCCAATGAATTATTTAACAATATTTTCAGTGTTTAAGATTTTAAACATCGCTCTTTTGATAGAAATATCATTTTTTGTGATTGAGATCTTAACAATTCCTCTTCTGATAGCTGTAGAATGTTTCGGCAATAAATTGGTGATGACAATAGTTTAAATTAAAAGCCTGATAAATAGAGTAGTAGCAATAATAGTGTTGATGTAGTAAGCAATTGCCTAACACTTCTGAAAACAAGTTCTGTTAGAATGTCCGACACAATAACAAGTATGAGAAAAAATTCAGCAAAAGACAAAACAAATTGAGCATGTGGGTGACAGAAATGACAGATCGAACATAATAGTGACAGCTAACATGCATATGCATACTTCTTGTACTTACAAAATACTAAAAGAAAGTAACTTGAAATGTGTGGTCATGCCTTTCTTCTCTAAAATGTAATGGTGGTTGTAAAAGGCAGCAAAAAGGAGAATTAAATCAAACAATAGTATTATAAGAACATATCTGGATCAAAGAGTATAACAACAGGACATTAATGATGGATAACTAAGATAGAAAGTTTTAGATGTGACAGTAGTGACAACAATAATGATGGGTGACAAAGTATTTTGACAAGAACAGAGAAACAATAGTTGGATGATGATCAAAGATAAGAATGATACTTGCCTAATAGTCTGAATTAGAGAATGCTTCTAACACGATGTTATTTCAAAAACTATATTATACAAAATTATAATATTTAATTTAATTGAGAATAACATAAATTATACAACTAGTAGATGTGAAGATATTTAAGAGATCTTAATAGATATACATATATTCATCCATATTTCTATCTATAGTATGAATATGTAGGCATCAAACCTAAGATGGTAAAACTTGCCCCGCTTGATTTAGATTAGAATTGAAAATGACTTTTAAAGCACCTAAATCTTATCTCTAAACCAAATATAAAAACGCCCTATCACTTATGTGCCATTGAGGGAGGTTAACTTAAGAAAGAAAAGATGTAAGAGAGATTAAAAAAGTAAAGTCTTCAAAAAAAGAAAAAGAAAAAATAGAATATAAAGAATAGTTATATTAGGCAAAACAAGCATGTGATAGGAGACATTTGACCACTTATTTTTTTAAAGAGTGTTGAGTTTCTCGTGTCCCCTCTCATATCTTTGATGATCTCCGCACTTATAATTGTTACAATATATTTCTTTGCATATACTTCCCTGCGTTTTCGTGTCTTTGTTTGGATATAATAAAGGTTGTACACTTTATCCTTCTTGGTCATGTAGTGAGGGACTTTAAAAAAAAAATAAAAAATTTATACAACCAGGTTCCTCCCAAAGAAAATTTTTAAATCCTATAAAAGTAGATATCATACTTAATTACAAGTAAAGAAGGGTGCTTAATCCTTTAATTCTTCATCACCGAAGCGCTTACTCAAAATCTCCAATTGTAAACCAACCACACGAGTCATTTAAGTTGGGGAGTATCTGTTTTTCCAACTCAATATAGTTTTGTATATGGTGTTTAGCTGACTATATATATATTCTGAGCTTTACCGACTAATGATGACTCTAAGTCAATCATATAATCTCTTAAGTTAACACCATATCCCCCTCCCCCAAACGCAAATGAGTGAGCGTAAGGTACACAAGCATTCACAGTATAGTTGTACATACGTAACTATGCATAAATATCCTATACTTTAACCACGATGCTACTTATTTGCTTATCATTTCTTTATATTTTTCTTATCAATGATATCATTTTATGCTACATTTTTTTTTAGTCAATTCTTTGTATTTTGATATTAAAGATTTCATTTGGTTGGGGGTCATCGCACAAAACCTTAGGAACTAGCCTCCCAAAAACACCAGAATTATGGGATAATAAAGCAATGAAATAAATCAAAGCATAAACCACATGACACGAGAGATTTTTACGTGGAAAACCCTCAAAGAGGTAAAAACCACGGGACCTCGTCCAGAGTAATAATTCACTATGAAGTAGAATGTTACAACCGATCATAAGCACACACCGCTTGGATCAAACCTTCTTCACTCACGCAGAAGTGGATGAACAATAAGAAAATAGTGAAAACGGAGAGATCTCATCGATCACGAGGACGTATAAGCGCTGAGATGTCAACTGCGAAGTAGATTACCTCTACGAGCAGAACCTCCCTTCCACAAGCTTCCCCTATCTCTTTTTCTGTTTCTCTCACCCTTTGATAGCCCTAAACCCTTTAGCAAACCCTTGTAAAGCTTTAGAAAACTCTCTTGTATTACCTAGAAAAGTCCTAAGAACCCCTATTTATAGTTTAGGCAACTCTCTTTCGCACCTCTTGCGAAATCGCTTCTAATTTATGCAGTCCGCACAAAATCCAGACATAAATCTGCGTAACCTCGACTAGTCGAATAGAGTCCTTGAGCAGACTCCTCGACTGGTCAAGCAATGCGGAAGAATTAACACAATTGGTCGCTAGACTTTGAGTCGAGTCAGGCCTCGATTGGTCGAGCACCACCCTCGACCAGTTGAGCGAGGCACTCGACCGGTCGAGCCTGAGGAGAAAATCTTCATCTAATCTCTCCCTTTTCGACTAAGGAGAAATCCGCCATCTTCAAGCCTGCTAAGTTTCTACAAACCTTAAACTTGCCCTTGAGCAATGTCTTAGTCATCATGCTGACCCATTATCGTCCGTGTGGACCTTCTCAAGCTGTAACACCTTCTGTTTCAAAGTATCCCTGATCCAGTGATACCGAATCTCTATATGCTTCGACTTGGAGTGTTGACTTGGATTCTTGCTCAGGTGTATAGCACTTTGACTATCGCAATAGACCACGTGCTGCTCTTGCTTCAGGCTAAGTTCGTGTAGGAACCTCTTTATCCAAAGCATCTCTTTACAAGCATTTGTGATCGCAATGTACTCGGCCTCTGTCGTCGATAATGCTACGACCTTCTGTAGCTTACTCTGCCAAGAGACAACTCCCCCTGCAAACGTGAATATGAACCCCAATGTAGATTTCCTGGAGTCTATGTCGCCTGCCATATCTGCATCTGTGTAGCCCTCTAACACAGGTTTTCTGTCACCATAACATAGGCTCAACTTGGATGAGCCTCTTAGATACCACAATATCCATTTCATCATATCATAGGTGTGGTTCTTATGCAAGGATTCCATCTCCTCTTGCATAGGTTTCAACCATTCCCCCTTATGCTCATCGGTTAGGGCCTCAAAATATTCTTCTAGCTCTCCCCCGTCAGTTAGCATAATGTACTCATGTGACGAGTACCTCTTAAACGACTGTCTGTCCCTAGATGACCTTCTCACCTATGGCTCAACAGGTGGATCTGGTGGGGGCTGCTCCCCCGTTCCATCTTCTATAGGAACTTCCTTGTCCTCTGCATCTTTCTGTACTCCCCCGTCATCAGGCACCACAGGAGGAATAACTGGATCCATGTCCTCTAGCTCACCTGAACTAGGCTGGTTCTTTTCTGGCTTACAAATATCTTATATATATTGATCTTCAAAGAATACTACATCTCTGCTCCTGACGAGTATCTTCTCGGTCGGATCTCGTAATCTGTAATCGAACTTTTCATCACCGTACCCCAAGAACACAAACTGTCTGATCTTCATATCAAGCTTTGACCTCTCGTCCTTTGGTACGTAAACGGATGCCTTGTATCCAAACACCCTGAGATGACCGTACGATAGATCCTATCCAGTCCACACTTTCTCGGGTACTTCTCCATTCAACGGGGCTAAAAGAAACCTGTTTATCAAATACACCGTTGTGTGCGTTGCTTCTCCCCAGAACGTCTTGGGCAACTTCGCATGGGATAACATGTATCTGATTCTCTCTACAATGGTGTGATTCATTCGCTTAGCCACACTATTATGTTGGGGGGTCTTGGGAACCATCTGTTCATGCCGTGTACTCAGGGACTTGCAATACTCATGAAAGTCATCGATGTCTTCACCACCATTGTCAGTGCGGATGGACTTCAATGATCTACCTGTCTTTCTCTCAAACATAGCATGAAACAATTTAAACACACCAAAGACCTCGTCTTTGGATTTCAAAGCATAAACTCAAACCTTCCTAGATGCATCATATATAAAAGTGACAAAATACAATGCCCCACCCAAGGTTTTTGTCCTCATAGGACCACAAACATCAGAATAAACCAAATCTAATGCATGCACTTTATTAACATGAGAAGCAGATTTAACAAATGAAATTCTATGCTGTTTCCCTGATAAACAATCAATACAGGTTTTGAGAGGTATACCTGTCACGTCTAGAAGGAGCCGCTTCTTTGCTAGTAGCTGAAGCCTTTTTTTCACTCATGTGGCCTAGACGCCTGTGTCACATGTCAATAGCTGAATCTTCCGCTGCGTTCAACCCACCCTTGCACACATTGACACTTGCCTTGTAAAGGGTGTAACACCTATTTCCTCTGGCTGCGATCAACGAACCCTTGATGAGCTTCCAGCGCCCACCAGCAAAATAACTTTTATAGCCATCATCATCCAACCTTCTCATCTACATCAAGTTGAGGCGAAGGTCTAGAATGTGCCTCACATCCCCGAGAACCAATGTGCAGCCCACATCAGTCTTCACACAAATATCACCGACCCATACGATATTCTATACGCCAGAATTTTCCATATTCACGGTCTCAAAGTCACCTGACTTGTAGCTTATGAAGAAATATCTGTGTGGAGTCGCATGAAACGAGGCTCCCGATTCTATCACCCAGTCGGTGTCCTGACTCGTAGCCGTAAGACAAACATCATAATCTGCTAAAAGAATAACCACAACGTCGCCATCTGAGGCGACCTCAGTGGAGTTTGATTCATCTTCTTTCTCCATTCCTTTTCCTTTCTTGTCATTCTTCTTTTTATAACATTCATGCTTGTAGTGACCCTTCTTGCCACAATTCCAGCATTTAACATCCTTCTTGGTACTCGACTTGCCTCTTGATTTATCTCGGACCTTCCCGCCCTTTCTGTTCTTTCCTCTCCCTTGATCTTGTATCACAAGGGCTTCTTGTTGAGTAGACTCCGGAGACTTCCTCCTTATCTCCTCATTGAAGAAACATCTAGTTACCTGTTCCATGGACACCTTTCCGTCTGGCGCGGAGTTACTCAGAGACACTACCACTGTCTCCCAACTATCAGGCAATGAGCTAACAAAGCCTGTAATTCATCGTCCAGGACCATCTTCATAGTGGAGAGCTGATTCAATATATTGCTGACTTCATTCATGTGCTCAGCCATAGAACCACCATATTTAAACTTGAGATTCACAAGTCATCTTATCAGAAAAATCTTATTGCTGGCTATCTTCCTCTCATACAGTCCTTACAATTTCAGCCATAGGCTAGCGGCTGAGGTCTCCGTAGACACATGGTGGAATACGAAATCGTTCAACCATTGTCTAATAAACCCCACCGCCTTCCGATCCATCTTCTTCCAATCATCATCTGACATATCCTTTAACTTTGCTGATATGCCTTGAATTGTAGAATACAAGTCCTTGCAATAAAGCAAGTCCACCATCTTAGCCTTCTATATAGTCCAATTAAAACCATTGAGACTGATCATCCTTGATGAGCCACATTTCATAATTCAAAATTGATCCTACTCCGTTCAACCAACCTGAACTCTCTGATACCACTTTATTGGAGGCCGTTGCACAAAACCTTAGGATCAAGCCTCCCAAAAACACCAAAATTATGGGATAATAAAGCAATGAAATAAATCAAAGCACAAACCACATGACACGAGATTTTTACGTGAAAAACCCTTAAAGAGATAAAAACCACGGGACCTCATCTAGAGCAACAATTCACTATGAAGTAGAATGTTACAACTGATCACAAGCACACACCGCTTGGATCACACCTTCTTCACTCACGCAGGAGTGGATGAACAATAAGAGAATAATGAAAACGGAAAGATCCCATCAATCACGAGGACGTAGAAGCGATGAGATGTCGACTACGAAGTAGATCACCTCTACGAGCAGAACCTCTCTTCCACAAACTTTCTCTCTCCCTTTTTTCTCTTTCTCTCACCCTTTGATAGCCCTAAACCCTTTAGCAAACCCTTGTAATGCTTTAGGAAACTCTCTTGCATTACCTAGAAAAGCCCTAGAAACCCCTATTTATAGTTTAGGCAACTCCTTTTCGCACCTCTTGCGAAACCGCCTCTAATTTACGTCGTCCGCACAAAATCCGGACATGAATCTGCGTAATCTCGACTAGTCGAGCAGGGTCCTCGACCGGTCGAGTGACACCCTCAACCGGTTGAGCAGACTCCTCGACTGGTCGAGAAGCGTGGAAGAATTAACACAATTGGTCGCTGGATTTTGAGTCAAGCCAGGCCTCGACTGGTTGAACACCACCCTCAACCGGTCGAGCATGAAGAGAAAATCCCCATCACATTTTACATTGCTTATTTTCTTGTCATATTCCATATATTTTTTTCCCATTTGAATTAAAGTTTCCTAAAAAAAAAAAATATTGTCATATAAGATTATATACACGTGTATTTATTTAACGTAATGTTTACTTCGATATCAGATTTGGATTGATGAATTAGCCTTTTCATAATATTCTCTTAGCCTTATATGCTTAAATAGCCTAACCATCCATCTAGATCGTCCAATAGATGTAGTACTTTTTGTGGACAGCCTTAAAAACAATACACTCATTGGAGGGTACTGACCTTTGGATTGTGGGTCTCCCTCTCTATAACTGTCATGTTTTTGGGCCACAATTGAGATGTTTATCCATACCCACCAATGAACCTTGTTTTGTTGTAAATGATCTCACCTGTTCATTTTACAGATGATTTGACGAACGGATCACCGATCATTTATTTATTTATTTTTACACAGGTGGAGTGACCTTATGGACCGTCCAGATCAGTTATGCGGACCGCGGATTTGTCTGAATGCACCATATTAAAGTCCTTGGAAATGTACCTATTTGATAAGAGTTCGTGCACCTTCGACATCTAACCTTGTGTGCTTGTACGAGGACATCTGAGCCGTACAATAGGTGGGACTGATCGTTTAGATGACCTGGCCCAAAAATCACGCCACCCAATGAATCAGGTCGGCAACACATGCAGGAAAACGACGAGAGATTTGAAAAGATTTCAAAGATCTATATTACAGTACACGTGTGGCCCGCATGATTAGTTGACTAAACTGATTTTCGGGCCACGTGATGTTGACGGTGGGCCTACCGATGCGCCGCTCAGATGTCCCACCCCTGGCACGTGTGTCCAGGAAAGTAAGGGAATCTTTTTAGTGGACTTAAAGCTCAATCACCTTTCCTTGTTATACGTATTAAAAAGAGATATGGTTTCGGTAGGTTAGAAGACTATGGTTTTTCCTACAGTGGTGACTTATCCACCGTACACATGTCATACATGATCTTCAATCCAGACCGTTTAAATTGTGGGGTCCATGGTTTATATGGTACAGACCGAAAATATCACTGATCTAACCATCCAAATCGTTATCATTAAATAGATGAATTAATGGTAATTACATTGTTAAAAGTGTCGAATTGTTGCGATCTTCGGCTTACAGTCCGTCAACATCAGGGCCCACGATATGTACGGTCTTGATCACAGTAGATGCACATGAAGAGTACATCAGATGAGTCACCACCATTTAAACAATGATGAACATGATACATCTTTTTGGGGAGATGGGTACTGTTCCATGCGATCCAACCATGATTATGATGGCCACCCAGCTTGGGGTCATGATCCCCTTTACAGGGAAAAGGGCAGATGGAAAGTGAAACGAGGTCGTTAGACATGGCATGCCATGATGATGGGGAATCAATGGCATGGGGCCACTTGACTTATCTTGTGGAAGACGAACCGGAATCCTCAACTTTTGCACGGTGCGAATAACACCAACCATTGTGGGGTCCACCATATTTTATATGTATAATCCACCCCGTCCAGAAGGTTATTCTCTTAGTTATAGTATCTCAGACAAAAAATCAGCAAGATCGATAACGCACGTTGACCACACAATACATAAAACTATGAGGATGGGATGCCAACCATAGGTATGTGTGTGGGCCCACCATGGTAAGTATCTTCCATCAAATCCGTTAATCAGGTGTAGATCACTTGGATGAAGGTAAAATACAAAAATTAGATTGACCCAGATATCATACCAGCGACGCCGTGCAAACTTACAGGTTTTAGGTGTACTTTTACACTGTTCATGTTTTTGTGGTCTATATTGACTTTATTGGGATGATATTTTATATGTACGGTTGAAATAATGGTTATCACCTGAGGGACGGAGTGGATTTAAATATAAAAAATGGTGGGCCTCAAAGAGCTAGGGTGTCTAGTAAACGATGGCGGTCCATTAAGGACATGGGTTCAATGGACTTATCTTGTGGAAGACAGCTTTATTTATAATCATCTCTATTTCAATCCCTATTAATAACTACAAGAGTTTAAAGTATCCAAATATCCTTTGTGTCTCCTCGAGATCAGCACCAGCGCATGCGTCGCTGCACGTGGCCCACTCAGGATCTGGGTGGGCCCACATGCAACCATGACCGTCCGTATTGAGGAGGCGAATTTTCTTTACATCAGAGCGAGCCTGTTCGATTAAAAAAAAGGCTGTGGGGCCCACCCTTATGTGTGTGTATATGTGAGATCCATTCCGTCCATCATTTGCATCGGCTCATGTTGGGCGTGACCCAAGAATCAGGTTAATCCAAAACTCAAGTCGGACACACAACAGGGAAGAACGGTGGTATGGTGACGCTGACAATTGAATCCTTCCTGTGCCCCACCAATGTTTTTGATCTGGATGATATTTGTGTTTTCTGTTCATCCTTGTGGGGCCCATGTTATGAACGGGTTGGATGGGGTATAAACATCACTATGGGCCCCGGGAAGATTTCAACGATGGTGTGTCCTCATTTCCACTGTTTCTTATGGTGTGGCGCACTGGATGTATGGATCTAATTAATTTTTATTTTTGATGAGTAACATGAGCTCAATCAACGGATGGACGGAATAGATTTCACATAGACATGAAGATCTCCTCGTCGCTCGGGCTCCCTACTAGTATGTGTACTCCCCCTGACACCAGCCCTGGGGCTGATGGTCGGTGCTCTGTGGGACCCACCATGATGTGTGTGTTTCCTCCATTCCGTTCATCCATTTTTAAAGATCATTTTAGGGCTTGATCCAAAAATTTAGAGGTATATAAATCTTAGGTGGACCACACCACATGAAAACAATAGTGATTGGATATCCACCATTAAAATCCTTCTAAGGCCCACTGTACATTTTATTTGACATCCAATCTGTTGATTAGGTCATACAGGCCTAGATGAAGGGAAAAAACAAAAATCATCCTGAAAAAAACCTTTTATGGGCCCCAAAAGGTTTTTAATGGCCGACGCTCATTCAACATTATTTCCTGTAATTTGGTCCAATTGAGATTGGTATATAACTAATTTTTGGTTTTATTTTTAAAATTATATGTAAAAATAGATGGACGGCATGGATGAAACACATACATCATAGTGGGCCCACAGAGCACCGACCATCAGCCATTTGCTGGTGTCAGGGGGAGTAGCCAATCCGTTTCCTAGGAAACTTCCGTCGATTTGGACTGCAGCCTTTTCAAACGTACCACTGGAGGTTAGCTTAACATCCCGCCCACCCCCCACCACACGTAGGACCTGTCAAACGTGTAAGGCATCCGATCCATAAATAAAGTGGGCCACATCAAGAAGACCACCTCCTGCAAAAACCAATCCCATCCATCCATCATCCGCACCACACGTATCCCTAATTCCGATTTCGCGGCCCACCTAATGCTTGTGACGGTTGATTTTTGCACCCAATAATCTTCTCGTGGGTCCCACCTTCTGCACGGCTTGGACGTCATACAAACGTTAGATATCGGACCGTTTCCCTTCTTAAATCCAAAAAAATAAAAAATGCCTCATAATCTCAAACTAGCACTCCCCATTTTAAGTACTATCTTTCTTTAGTAAAGGAAACTCAATCAGAGCCAAAGATGGCCCACCCCACAAAACATGGAAGGGTCCACGTGCTTCCACGTAGCCGTACAAAAGCACCACTTTACATCCCATCTCATTTTTATAAAAAAGGAAAAGAATTCTATGATACTCGGCCCAACGACAGGTGGGGCCCATGACTCATCGATCAAAAGCTGTATTGTCTCATGCAATACACCCTGGATGGGATCATTACCCCAAATCTCCCAGATTAGGGAATATCCTGTCCACCCAATCTGGGGCCCACTTTTAGCTGAATGGGAGCCATTGGTATTATTGTCTACTTGAAGACCACAATTTGAATGGTCAGGATTATCCAATGAAGGGGATCTTCACGTCATCTTCCATCAACAGATGCACCAATCAAACCAACCGTCTGGATCTGGGCCATTCGACCTTTGGCCCACTTAAAAACTCGTTTTAGTGTCCCCACCACCAAAGCACCCTCATGGGGACGCGGACTTCCTGCGAAAGGCTGCGCTGGGAACCTAGGTGGGGCCCACCGTGATGTTTCTGAGAAATCTACACCGTCCATTCGTTTTATGAGATCATTTTAGAACACGATGTTAAAAATGAGCCGCATCCAATACTCAAGTGAGCCGAAAATGTGAGTATTTAACGTCCACAGAAGTTTTGAATGTAGATAATATTTGTGTTTTCGGTTCATCCAAGTAGGAATGACGTTATGAACGGTATGGATGGCATGTAAACATCACTGTGGACCCCAGGAAGGTTTCAACGGTTGAAATTTTCCTAACCACATTTTCCTTTAGTGCGGCCCACTTGAGTATTGTATCCTTTTCATTTTTGGTCTTTAAGTTCTAAAATGAGCTAAAAAAACGGATGGACGGGGTGGATTTCTAAAAAACATCAAAGTGGACCCCACCTAGTTCCCATTGCAGGAACTTCCTGCAAAAATCCGCGTCCCGCTCATGGCATGTGCATGCACTGCTATTAATGGACAACCCACGTGGCATCTCTTGTCCTTAACTCATTAAGGCTGAGGCATATATCAGACTCTGATACTCCAGCAGAGTGTCATGGATGATACGCAGCTACTTGTAAATACTTAGAAAATGTATTTTCAATACAAGTATTTTGAAATGAACCGTCCAAATTATGGGAAACGGTTTAGATGTTGGATGAACCAAGAATAACACGTGTTTAATTATCTGAGTATCAGATTGGTGGACACTTTTTGGACGGTCAAAATTGGAAATTACCCAATGTTCCAATTTCCACAAACAAGTGTCTACTAATCAGAGGTCACGATTCTTGAACCAATCTAATTTTTGGATTGTAAAACAAGTTACTCAGTTTGATTAACTCAATATATGCCACGTGTACCATTTCTAAGTGTCTTAGTATCAAGCGCCACAACATCCAGAGTATCAAATAACTCCTTTACAAAAAAAAGCCCATGTGGTCTAAGGAGTATAAAAGAGAGATTCAAATCCTACTTGTTGTACTGTTAAGTTACAGTCCATCCAGCGTCCATCAGTGCCAACCTGTCAGGCCCAATCAACGATCCAAATCGTCCAAAAGGCTGGCCCACCATGAAAATTAATAAAAATTGGGCCGTCCACTCATCAGATGGCATAAATCAGATCAAATCATTGGCCGTTGGTTGTTTTCGTATACTGTGGCCCACATGATGGTGGCTCACTGGATTTTTCACACACGTCGATCTTCTCGGTGGGCCCAGATTTTGGATGGTTTGGATGTGTATATGACACTTGGCAAAACAAGAAAAACAAAGAGGCCCATCGATCAAATGGATGAGTATAAATATCAATTGCCATTTTAAAAAAAAGGTACACAAAGGGTACATGACAAGTAGCATTTATTTGAAATCAATGGCTAAGAAAACATCACGTGACATCATTTATCTGTCCAAACAATAATAAAAGGCAGACAGGAAAATGGGACCATAGATGGGGTTGGTCCTTCCCATGCTCTTTCCGTTAATACACTGTGGGTTCATTCATGTGGGAAAAATGATGGTGTACCATAACTTATTGTAGTAGGTAGTTGTTCAGTTCAATTAGTGTGATGTGGCCCTATTATGGGAAATGTTACCAAAGGAATGACAATCTACGGTTGTGATCAATCAATGATCAAGGTTCTGAAAGTTGTTTGGACTTTTATAGTGTGGTTGGATACAAGAAGGATGTAATTGAATTTTCTTGAGTAGACAACAATTCTTATTTCGGCAAATGGAGGATGGTGATTTGATTATGTAATGGTGACTATTATCTGGCATAAAAGACAAGGTTATTGTTGTGTAAGCTTATTTGGTTTTTAAATTTCTTATGAAATGTAAAGTAAATAAGTTATTATTGTTGTTGATGTCTCAAATCTGTAAAGAGTAGGGTCAGTCGATGCCATTGACAAACCATTCGATGCCATCGAAAAAATTCAAAAATTTCATGTTTTAACATTGGAATGTTTTGGTGTTTTCTCGATGCCATCAAAGGAGTTCGATGCTATCAATAGACTATTGATGCCATTGAAGGTGTCATCAAACACGCGCACAGAATTGCGTAGTTGTGGGATTTGTTTTCTATTCCAACTGTGATACAATTTTATGTTATATCAAGTGTAATTGGAATTTGGGAATGAAGAAAATTGTTCTAGGTTTTCTGAATTCGTTCATAAGGATTTTAAGGGCATTACTTGGCTTGTGGAGAAGATTCGAAGCTTGTTTGAATTGGTAATCTCTATCTCTTGTAAAATTTTGCTTTTATAATGTATAAGTGTCGCTTTGTGCCATTATTTTTTTCCTACAAAAGTTTTTTCGTATAAAATTCGGTTTATTTGTGTTTAAATTTGGTTGTGTGATTGAAATACTTTGCTTGATTAATCTCTATGTGCTTCCACGGTTCCCCAACAATTATTATTATTATTAGGTGTTTGTTTACGTAGAAATTATAGCTATTACATCGAGAATTAAATATACTTGTAAAATAGGCACAATAGATTATAATCATACATTTTCACAATATTAAAGTATTAGTTTTATGTTATTTATTATTGGTGAAATAAATAATGTAACAAAACTATTTTTGTGGTCAAACATGTCACCATACATTTACAAGAATAAATAATCATTACCCATTTAATGTTGTAAATTAAAAACCAAACAGGCTCCTAATATATTTGGATTTTTGCTGGTCATCCAAACAATGCCCAAACCTTAGTATTAAAAGGCATTCTACCTAATACTACTGCATAGGGTTAAGCCTAAAGTATAAGAATTAAGTATTAAGTGTTGTAAAAGGTAATTATTACAATTATATAAGTTCACATCTTAAATTTCTTTTCCGATGTCTTTAGAAAAAAAAAAAAATGCCAATATCAATAATTAAAAAAAAAAAACCATGATGAATCTATTTATAAGAAAAGGAAATGAAGCTAGCAAGTAGTGCATTATTGTCTTTCCTTTTCAAGGTTTTTTTTTTTTTTTAAAAAAAGGAATACAGCTAAGCAAAGAGTGGAATTATTGATGGCATTTATAAATTTCCATTTATTGTCATTGCTTGCTTATTAGTTTAAATCACATTCAAATCAAAGAACATATTATTGTTGGCATCCATAATTTACATGAAAAAACAGTCTAATGTAAACAACAACATTGTTGTTTTCTTAGCATCCACAAATTTGAAAATTTTCCATTTCCAGTTGGACAGGAATCACATATACTGATGTTGCCCAAAAAAGGCACAGATTCAAATTTCGGAGCCAAAACTTTCGTTTTACTTTTCCTTTTCTAAGGTTTTCCATGAAAAATTACCCCAAAGTAAACATTTGAATTATTGTTGGAATTCATAGTTTTTTTTTTTTTTTTCATTTCATGAGAAGCCATTTTAATTTTCGATGCCCACGTTTTAGCCTGCCTTCATCCAAACACAACCTAAAATTGTCTCAAAAGGAAATGAGTCACCAAATTTTCATACTTGCTACCATTGCCATTATGTTTATATCCACATTTTAGTTTGCCTCCTTCCAAACACAACCTAAGGTTATCTCAAAGGAATGTGTCCACCACACACGCACACATACACACACTCTCTCTATCTCTCTCTCTCTCTCTAACGCATTGGCAGTAGAATAGTGTAGTCGTCTAGCATATTGATTAGCTCTTTACAACCAAGAACCAAGTTCCAAACCCCGCACTAGCTCTCAAGTTCCTTTGATTGTGTTGACAACAAGAAGAAAGTGACCCTGAAGTAGCATAGCCCAAGCACATACCATAAAATTCCATTACTTTGCTAACACAACAATAACTGTTGAATGTGTCTCGTTGCCACCATGAATCCTGACAATTCATTTCTAATTATGGCCCTGAGCTCCCTGATAGAAGGGAGACCACAGCTGGGCCATCAAATTTGAGTTTGGCCCAACCCAGTCTATGTGACCATCTGACCAAAATTGGGGATGTGTTGAACAAAAAGTGTTCAAATTGTTCTATTTGTTAGGCTTTTAGGTATCCAAACCTGATGATAATATATCCCTATCCACCATATTTTCCTACTTCCTACTACCATTACTATGCATGTACAATGCAATGTGTTTGTAGCGGGCACCGATTGAGTTCCGCAATATATTTCAGTACTCACTTTATTTCAGAACACGATTGAGTTACATTCCTGAAAGTTTGCAGTGAATTCCGATAATTTGAACCTTGGTTACACTGCAATCTCATATTTTGAACCTTGATAATGATCAGCCCACCTGAGCAATGGTGCATTCCATGTTGGCCTAAATATCCCACCATTGATTTTGCCAATCCATCGCTTAGGGTGGACCAATCAGTGCATACTTGTGTTGTTTTTCATCAAGCCCACAAATAAGTATCTGCAAATAGCATTCCTCAAGATTCAGTGATCCATCCATGCTTCTACCAGGGCATGTTTCAACATCAAGGTCTTCAATTCAAGCCCAGCTTAGGCGGGCACAACCTTGTATAGATTCACCAAATGCATGCCAGAATCCAACTTCCCAAAACATTCGGATGTTCCAGGCAAGGAACTAAAATTGCATTTTCCATGTCACTTCATGGTGTAAAAATGCGCCATAATAGACCGAAGAGAAACTACTCTATTGACAAAACTGTCATAGGCCAAAAGCCCAAACTTCCATTTCATCTACAATACAAATTGCAACAGCGCCAATGGCAATGAATTGGGGAAGGGTTTTGCATGGGTTTAAAGCAAAGATCTGTGCTGCACTGCAACAACGGCAGCAATGTCAATGTCTCCATATTGTCTATGACCCATTCATTGGTGCATCTGCATGGCCATTGTTCCCATCTTCTTGAAGCTTCCCATTGACCTGCGTTCTCTGTCTCTGCAGCAATGTTGACTAGTGTGAATAGAAGAACATAGATTGTGGAGAAAAGGGAAAGCCCATAACACATGATATGAACAGATGTGTTAAAACAGTAACTTAGAGAAAGTGCTTAAAAAATTCAGTTACTTAGGGTGTCTTTGGATGCACTATTGAATTGAATTCTAGTTATTACTCTAAAGTTGAAATAACTATTTTGCAATCTGGGCTCCAAACTGCAATTCTGTTACTTTCAAAATGGATATGAAAGAAGTTTTAACTGCATTTGAGGACTGGTTCCTCATTATGAATACTATGAAACATCTCTTTTGTCTACTCATTTCTCCGTGACAAAACTGGAAGTAAGCAATTCAATTCAACTTGCGCATCCAAATGCAGCCTAAGAGCCTGTTTGCAGGCAGGCGACAATGGCCAACTCAAAAGAGGATGACACTATACACTTTTTCAAGTGGAATACAAAAGGAAATGATTTTGTAGGAAGGCGCCCTTTATAACCGTTTTCCCTATCTTTCAAAACAATAAAATAAAATAAAAAAATAACCATTTTCCCCTTTGGCCTGATACAATTTGAAGAAACCAAACAACTGATTATTTTCCAATTAAAATCCTATTATTGGATGAAGAATCCTAAGAAGCTAGGATTCTCCTTGTTCCAAACTAGCCCTATGAGAGCTTGTTAAAATGGTGACTCATTTTTTAAGAAGAAATATACAATATGCTCGATTAAACTTCCATTCAACACGACAAATGGTAACCACCTGATAATCCAAATTGTTCATATGGTGGGCCCCAATATAGGATGGGAGATACCCCAAAATTCTTCCCCATGAGATTATCATAACCATCAGATCTGGACCATGTTAATTGTGAGCTGCAGGCTTTAGTTGTACTTTTTCATGGACAGATAGGATCCTCTAGGGGAGATATTAGGTTATAACACATCCCATGACAAGAACCACCAACCTTGGGTTAACCCTCTCCATTTGCTGGGGATGTAACAGAATATGTCAGTACTCTTGGTTGAGCATCATATCATACCTCTTTAAAACCTAGAGAGCACATGAGCGCTTTCCTGACCATTTTTTTATTCCCACTCAAACATGGTCAAGTGTTTCACCAAGTCCGAAGTTGAGAGATCCAAGTTTTTTGAAAAGAGGAATATTCATGAATGGTGCCATACATATACATACCCAGTCAGCAGTGTCCCCAGAGTTCCCATTCAAGAGCTTGTGGTGCTCTTCTTTAGATCTACTGTCTCTGTCTTTGGTGCTCAACGGCAACAGAGGCAATGGGGCTCCAACCGTACGGTCCGGCATCTCTGCATGGGGGAAAGATATGGCCCACGTTTACTAACAGTGGAAACTCCGATGAGAAGAAAATTCAAAAGTGAGGAAGAAATGGAGATCAAATAGCCAATGGCTTAAACACGGACCTGGTAGTTTCTTGTCCACGAAAAATACGACCAGATTCACAGTGTACCTGATGATGTCCAGATAGGGGATTGGTGCACACTGAATTGGATAATGGAAATTTCCAGAGAAAAGTAAAGAAAAGAGATGCCCATCTTACCATGCAACGACAACATCAACTGTGTAATGCTTGCGGGATGCTATAATGAGGAGGCTGAGGAAGATGGCAAGCAACCAAGCAAGCTGCTTGATACACCTGCAAGCATAACAAAAGAATACAATTCAAACTTAGAAATAATACCAAACACGCATCCACTGCATCTGTGCTAGCACAAAAGACTAGAGAGGAGTTGTATGATACTCGGGCAGCATACGACACCTGATATGCAGGCACTCAGAAATTGTACAAGAGGCATATATTAACTCAAATAAACTGACTAAATTGTGCAGCCCACTGTCACAAAATCGCAATCCCAAATATCAGATTGGTTGAACAACCTTAACCACTGACTAACAGGCACTTGTTTTGTGGAAATAGGACTATTTGGATATTTTTCAATTTTACCCATCAAATGTCTACCAATCTGATAGTCATTAATCAAATATTTTAGTTCGGGATATCTATACACTACCAAAGTTTGTATGGTTTAATTTGACTTCTTACATGTGCTGAGTTCTGAGCAATTTCTAAGTGTCACTCTACCAAAGTTTTTCAAGACTAAATGCCTAATGCATGTTCACTGGCCATTTGGCATTCCATGCGCAGCCGGGAAAAAACAAAACATGTCCATGCTGGAAGATCATATATAGAACACAAATTACTCCAACCATTGGAATGGAATCTGATGGAAGCTAACAGGATAGGATCATGCCACTATACCTTCGTGAGCCATATTTCTGATACGTGAGAACGAAGACAAGTGTAAAGATCATGTGAGATGAGAAAATCAAGTCGCCACAACCATATATTACGCCCCGGGGAACTGCACATTGAGACGAATCAGATGAACAATAAAAGAATTTGCACTTTCAAGTATCTAGTAAATGACCATCTAAGCCTAAACCCAAATTAGGGTCAGCTACATGAATCCTGTTCCACTGGAATCATGATGAAAGTTGTGGTTTTGATGCTGGCTGGCAACCTGATGCAAGCAACCTTCTTTATCCAGGCCATGGAAAGGCAATGAAAGCAAAAAACTCCCACAGGCGCAATGTAATTAGCCTATTACTTACGTTGGTTACAATCAAGCGCTGTCTAATAGTCTATTACATATGTTGACTACAATCAATGAGTTTTTCAAATATCTAGAAAACCTTAGTTAAATAAATAAAATAAGGCCTTCTTACAATTGATTAGGAGCACTTCCAATACACTGTCTGGATGAGGCAGCCTGGCAAGCTTAGATCCCTGCAACGGACATCAAAGAATCCAGTTAAGCCATTGATAGAGGGGACAAAAAACTTATAACAGATTTTCTAAACAGGATGGCAACTACAAACTCGAGATGAAAACGAAACATCCACCTTAATGAAGAAAATATAACATCTCCTAAAAACAGTTAAAATTGCCTTATGAAATATTGTTACAACAGTTCAACTAAGAAAGCATTGTACTGTAAGATGTTACCTCACGGCAGTGATAGTTTGGACCAGGAAGCTGAGTCGAATAAAATGTAACAATCCGCAGAATTTGAGATGCCTGCAGAAAACCAAATCAACATAATTGCTCTGATGAGTGCTATTGGAGTCACTGGATTTTAATGTTCTTCCTTCAATCCGCTAAATATTTCCCTTCAGTTTGATTGCTTATTCTTACATTAATCCCTTATTCTCACATTATCTTAACAAGCGATGTCACTTCGAACAGTGCTTTGAATATTCAAACATTGGAAGCGGGTACCATCTGACCTGTGCAATGTTCTACCTCTAGAAAGAATTCAGGAGCGCAAAAAATGTGCAGTCTCCTAGAGAATGGTGTCATGTGCAAGTACATTACCGAACAGGCACGAACACGAGGATGTCCCCAGAGTTCACACTTTTCGTGTTAATAGCTCATCCAAGTGAGGCAGTGCATAGAAGTATAAAACAGTGAACTTCTGGGGTTTTACCAGCAGGTGATAAATGATTCAGCATGGTATTTCCTGAGAAAAGTGATACACAATATCCTGTGTACTTTCAAAATGACAAAGATGGGAATTATATGTATATTATGCACTTACAACTAGAAATGCCAGAACTCTGCGCCACAGCAGCACTGTGTAGAATTTTTTGCTTTGGAAAATGAAAGGATGAAAAGACCACTGCACCATAAATATGAAATTATGAGAACAATTAGGGACTCAAAATATAAGCAGCCATCACCAAGTCAGTCTAACTATATCTGCTCCCGAACATTAGGAAAGAAAAATATATGCAATGGAAGTTCAAAACCCCATTTTTGCACTACTGGTTAGCAGCATAAACAGAGAAACCACAAAAATGGTGACGATTTATTAAGACAAAAATCTAGTAGCCTTCGTCGTTGACATCATCATCATAGCCTTGTCCCAGCTTTTTGGGGTCGGCTTTCATTATTTTCTCAGCAAAAGTATCACAGAGAGCTGCCCACCCAAAATCAATTCCCTCAACCTTTACCTTGGGTACAGGCACGTCACTACTCAGCGGAGGATGACTATATAAATGCTAGTAAAAAGAGAACAGCAGAATTTATGTGTACAAATCTATATAAATGTCAAGCATCTCTATGGATGCAACCTATCTAGTGTGCCTCTAGGCCATATCTGAATATTCAAAAACCACCTCAGGGAATTCATCCCAAATTACAGTCCAGATTTAAAGAATTCATGTTCTCTTAAAGCTTTTATTCTACATTTTCTGCCATGCTTTTTTTGTCCTCTCATAATATACTTATATTTCTCCCTAAATAGAAGAGGAAGAGAGAAAAAAGATGAGACATATTCCAGACCGTAGGATACACTCCACTAACTAGACTCTAGACAGTTCAAAATAGGTAGCATGATAGACACTTCACTTTTACATGTAAATGCCTTACCCTGATAAAATAGAAGACGCATCATACATCATATACATATACTGTGCACAACATCAATAGAGAAGGTTATTCCTTCAAATGTGGCTCAGTTCAAGTCCAACCAATTGGATCACAAGTTATTATACATATACTGTGCACAACGTCAAAAGATAAGGTTATTCCTTCAAAAGTGGCTCTCTGTTCAAGTCGAACCAGTTGGACCACAAGTTATAGTCCACCCAGATGATAACTCAGAAGCTATGAAGTGCATGTGATACCCACCCCTTCCAATAGGTTGGCCCCAACATGAAGATCTCCTGCTGCAAAACTTAGACCTATCTACTTATCAAGTGGGCCACACCATATAAAACAATGTCCAGCCACTGATTAATAGAAAAACACAAGTGTGGTCCACTCACTCAGTTGATGTTACTAAGTTTTCCAAAGATCCTCATGAAGGGGAAAACCTATTGGACAGGTTGGATGTTGTATATACATGAAAGGTTGGAAGTTATCTGCTGGTTGGACCGTAACTTATAGTCCAAGCAGTTGGACCTGAGACTCTCACACGCAAACACACACACATACAAGTAGTCGCTTTTTGCACACTCAGGAGTCATCAAATAAGCAGCTCTCATTTGTGCTATGGATGGGGGGAAACATCTTATGAAGTTGGACTTGAGACTCTCACACACAAACACACACACATCTAAGAATGTATGTAACAAGGTTATAGCATCAAGCACAGCGTTCATGCAGAGAATTGAAGTTTCAAATATGGGAGCTAGACGTATTTCGGAGTGTGCAGCTAATATGGGTACATATGTATGCATGCGGGAGCTCTTCAATATTAATGAGCCTACATCTAGTAAACATATTCATAGAATAATCATTAGTCATTATGGGCTGGAAGTCTATACACTTGTTTCACAACAGTACAGCAATATAAGCCCAGTAATGCAGTAAACCAATAGATAAGAATGATAAGTTTCAAAAAGATCCTCACCAAGACAAAGGAGACAAAGATGAAGGTGAATAGAGTCTCACTGATGTAAGCTTTCTCTTGCCCTAGCTCCTAAAACAACATTAGCGTAAGAAAATCAATATGATTCAATTGATGAAAGTGATCTTGTCATAGAGCTGATGAATGCACACATTGACCAAACAAAGCCAGCAACAGAAACACGAACCGGAAGGATTAAAAACCCAACATCCTGAAGTATCGGTCCAGGTCGATGTAAGTAGTGAACTCCCCGAGCAGCCAATCCATGAATATACTGCGGATAGATGCAAACTTATGATGTAAGCCTCCAAATATTTCTTACCGTGGAAGTTGGAAGAAACAACAACCTTACCAACATATAAAAAAGACTGCAGTTGGTAGATTGGAAAACAGGAAGAAGAAAAAAGGAAGGAAAATGAAAAGGAAAAGGAAGAACAAAGAAAGAAAACATTTACAAAGCTACCCCACTTGAATTAGACAACCAACAGCTTTTCACTGAGGGAATTATGGACCATGAGAATGCTACCTGCAATCATGTGAGATCAGGGCCGTTTCATTTGACTGACCCCACGATGATCATGCCCAGGTGCAAAAATCAGGCTATCCCATTCATCATGTGGGCCACACGCACGTCGAATGTGGAACTTCCACATTCTGGTTCTGTTTTAGCCCCCTTTTTACCCTGCATGTGTGGCCCAATTGGACGAATCAAGACCGTAATATTCTCATTTAACAAAAAAAGGGATCTTTAGCCAGTACTATGACCAGTAACCCAACACAAACTGCAATTTTTCCTCAAAAAATAAAAAGGGAAAAGAGGCTGGTGCCTTTCTGTGAATGTCGAACTTGCGCCCACTGGGTATGGCTCAGCCCCGACCGAGCTGTAATGACTAGCAGCAATTCAGTTTCTGCCAATTCCCAGTCCTTGTAATCTCATCAGACCCGTTTAACCCGAGACGGAATTTTCACAATTCCACAACGTTGGAAACCATTGAAGAGCAACAAAAGTAATCGCCTGATGAATATCCGAGAAAATAGCCTAAAAAGTGTCAAAATTCCAAAACGCAAACCCTAAAAATCCGATCTTTTTCTCCCTACTTTTTAAAGATTCACGCAAAAAGACAGAAACCCTAACATATCAAAACAAGAAAAAGAAGAAATCAAAACTTTTTTCCAGAATTTAAAAGAAAAACCTGAAAAACTATTCCAGCGAGAAGAAGCCTCCATTTCTCCAACAACAGATGCAATTCGAGCGACGTCTCCATCAAAACTCTCCTCCATAACTGCTCTCACCACAAAACACAACCAAAATCAGACCAAACACAATCAAACAAAACCCAATCCAAACAGATCGAGAAAATCAAACCTTCGAACTCTCGCGAGCAATATAAAACGTCATTTCCAACTCCAGAAATTACATCCATATTACTTCAAAATCCGACGGTTGGATCCGACATCCTTCGCCGGATTCACACGACAATACTCTCAGACACCGCTCGCCCTTCGAATCAGCGATTCAACGCGACAAACAGAACCGATTCCGCGATCGCAATCGAGACTTCGGGAGCAGCGATCCAAGCCGATTTCCACCGTTTCAAAGCGAGGAAAACGCTGTAAAGGGGGCCAGTGGGCAAGTAATCGGCGAGGGGAACGCGACCGGAGGCGGGGATCGGCGATTCTAGGGGTGGATTTGTAGGATTTCAAGGTCTGGTGGAAGAAACGCGATTCAGACGCGGATCGTCGACAGTCGAAAAGAGAGGAAAAGAGACGAGAAAGAAGAGAGTCGGAAAGAAGAGAATATAAATAAATAAATAATTAATTAATTATATTTATTTAAATAAAAAATAAAAAGCAAATATTCTCTGGTTTTTATTTTTTATTTTTAAATCGTATCGGCCGAAACGCCCGGCACGCGTTTTCTCCGATATTTGGGCTGAACGGGGGTTTGTTGATTTCTGGCCTTTGAAGCGGCTATAAAGCCTCGCGGCCTCCGGCCTCGGCCTGCAGGGCGGAGTGAAGTTACGGGATTGCCCTTCCTGTTTTGAGTAAATAACGAGAATGCACCTTGGAGCTTAGGAAGTAACGGAGATATGAGGAGTTTATGTGATACTCGGGCTGCTTGTGACACTTGATACGCAGGCACTCAGGAATTGTACAAGTGGGATATATTTATTAAATAAAACCAGTTAGTCTTTGCATGTGTCTGTCTAGAAGGCACAAGGTCAATTTCATATTGATTGAACAATTCTATCATCTGATTCTTGGATTATTGTTTGTGGAAATAGGACCGTTGGATTCACTTTAAACCGTACAATACATCCAGCAATCTAATATTTGGATCATGAAATAAGATTGTTTTTTAGTTCGTGATAAATATAATGGTGGGTAACGTAATTTGGACGGTTTAATTTGACTATTGGCAGGTCAGATATGCAATGTCTGAGTAATTTATTAGTGCCTGCGCATCATACACAGAACTCTGCCAGAGTATCAAAGTGTTTCCCACGGAGATATTCGCCTATCTGTCTATTTCCTCCTCGTTACTGGTTTCAGCATCGGGAATTTGAGAGACGTCCCGCGCGTGTAGAGATCGGAGAAGCGAGTTGCAGCACAGTGCCAATGCAGCACATGTGGTAGATCAGTTCGTGATCCAAGTGACCTGAAGTAAACATGTGCTGGCCCACTCATTAGTTCGATCAAAGTCGTACGTATGAATCTAAAGCATTTGTCTTGCTTTAAATTCGATTTTACCTTAGATGTGTGGACCATTTGAGACTATACCTGTATATTTAATTGGATATAGTATTATAACGGTGGGCCAAACCTTATGAATGGCTCAGATCTGATGAAAATTTTCTAGGTTGGAGCTTGAGCTGCGTTTAAATTCTTCAACCTATTGCCATGCGAATGACATTCATATTTCGGTTTGAAATTTCAAAGTTGAATGAGGAGGCGCCGCTTGCAGTGGCGCTCAAATCCAAAGACCCGACAAGTGACCGGGCCTTCCTCAGGCGGGCCCCACCAATAATGTTATCTTACCTAAAAGAATAATCCGATCCACTCGTCAAGTGGGCCACACTTGTACGTTCATGTGGACGACTGGTTATACCCTTCTAACATGTCAATTCTCCATGCACATCTGACCGACGGATGAGGGGAGGCAGCTGACTTTTGGACCAGGCTACATTAACAATCGGGTCTACTTGATGAATGGTCTGGATCTCATTCATGTACCATGTTGACGTGTGTGAGACATCTCGTTTTTGGTGGGCCCCGGTCAATGGAAGAGGGGCAATGGTGACCACTTATCTGATGGGGTCCACCATGGTACCAGAAATGTCTTTCAGGTGGGAAGATCCTATGCATTCAATTATTAGACATTTTAAGTTGAGGAGGGATTAAGTACAATCCGTTGGATTATAAGTTATGGTCCAGCCGGCGAGTGTGTGCAAAATCCGATCAGTCCAATAGGTTGGCCTTGCCACGAGGACCACATAGTGCCAAAATAGGCCATATCCACTCACCTATCAGACCACACTTACTAGAGGTGTACGCGAACTTGTTAGCTCGCTCGACTCAACTCAAAAAAGCTCAATTCGACTCAGTTTGAAGCGAGTTCGGGCCGAGTCAAGCTGATTTTTTTAGCTTGAAAATGAGTTCGAGCTGGCCTGACTCGACTCGACTGGGATAGAACATAGCTTGAATTGAACTCGGACCGAACCAATTCGGTGACTCGGTTACTTTAATATAGATGTTGCTCACCAAGTGTTTGATGAAATGATTCAAAGAAGTGTGACGGGTGGCAAGGAAGGTATGTATATGAAACCAACTTCCTTTTTTTAACCTTGATTTATATGTTGCTTAGAAGGAGTTTGGTAAAATACTTGTAAAACTATTGATGCTCTCTTAAATATAATGAAATTTTGAAGGTGCAGTCCAGGTGTTTGTAAAAATGCTGCAATGGTGAACTCGGCTCGATCTTGGCTCGAACTGGGCCGAGCTGTTGATCGAACCAAGCCGAGTTGGCCAGTCAGGCTCGAGTACCGAGCCGAGCCGAGTTCGAGCTGAGGTCAGCTAGTGGCTGAGCCGAGTCAAGTTGAGGCCAACTCGACTCGGTTCAACTCGATGTACACCTATAACACTTTTTTTTTTTTTTTTGGGTTAACTTGTTAATACACACGCATGTCAGTACACACACGCCATGTTAGCCACCCTCACTAGGGATCGATACCAGGGACACCCCTAACACTTACATTTGCTAGTTACCAACGGTTAGTTAGTTTTTTTTTTTTTTTTTTATTACTATTTTTTTAATGATATGACCCACCTGATGACCTATTTTAAGGATTGGATATCACATGTACTTAAAGGGTGGAACTTATCCTCTAGCTAGGCCATACCATGTGGTCCAACCAATTGGACCTTGAGACAATGCTTTATGACCCACCATGATGTATGTGTTGTATTCATGTTGTCTATTTATTTTGGATAATTATTTAAGGATGTAAGTTTAAAATGAAATAGATATAAGTTTTAGGTGGACTACAATAAGAGAAAGTAGTGGTGATCGAACGCCCACTATTAAAAACTTCTTGAGGCCATTGTACTGTTTATTTGCCATCTAACTTGTTGATGAGCTCTCGGAGACTTGAACGGTGGGAAAATACAAATATAAGCTTTATCCGAAACTTTTGTAGCCCCTCATAAGTGTTTAATGATGGTCACTAAATTAGCACTATTTCATGTGGTGATGGTTTTTGGACCTGACTCATTTGGACTCGTGCCCTCAAAGTGTTGATAAAATACATACATCATAATGGGGCCCATAGAGCACCTACATCCAATGGTAGAAGCATAAGTAGGCAATCCTCCTCTCCACGGAGGCAAGATCCTTAATATTGCTTGCTATGTTATTAATTTATAATGGATCACCAATCCATGTACTTCATAAATGTCACATATAATATCCCGTGAGGATTACACGAAGAACCTAATGTGAAGAAATGTCCAGATTTCATTGTAGGAGAAAGACTATGTCTTGAAGTGTGGATTAGGTCACTCTCTTTGAAATAAATATTTGCATTGATATTTTCTTTAAAAGAATTAATTCAAGATGCTAAAATGTAAGTCACTCTCTTTGAAATAAATAACTACGTCCCAATTTTCTTTGAAATAATCAATTCATGATTAAATGCAAGAACCCATCAAGAACACTAACTTTCATGTGTGAAGCCCCTCAATTAATTAATTTTGTCATAGCTTGTGTTTTGATCTACATTTTTTTTTTTCCATCCATGAGCCAATAATAATAATAATAATAATAATTTTGATTATTTATTTATTTATTACAAAGAGCAGTACAATGGCTCATTAACAACCTTAACCTAAGAGATTTTGAAATACGCCAATATCTGCTAATACATAATGGTGCATTAAATGACTGCCTTACAGGTCTCACCAATAGGAATTCATATAGATATCAAATTGGACCATTTTAGCATCTTGATTGTGAAAAATTGGGCTTTTTTGTTACAATTGTGTTAGTATATATTGAGCTAATTTATCATATATTGTATATTTGGCAAGAGTGAGTTGTTGATGCGTACCGCTTTTTCAAATCTTGTGCATGTGTTTCTTCTGGGGTTTGTTTTGCCTCTTTCATGATTTAGGATCTCAGCAAGTATTGCCCTACTTGGGTCCATGTGATGAGATGGCATGGCATTTGAATTATCCGTCTTTGTTTCATCATTTGAATCTTGTTTTAATTGGATACTGCAGACTGACAAATCTTCGTAATCTTCTGGAAACACAACAGAAAACGAATGGCGACAGTATGATCATGTGGCATAGTTTTGTGGGCCCTACTATGATGCGTGTATTATATTCACACTACCTAGCCTTCTTGGGTAATCATTTTATGAAATGACACAAAAAATGAGGTGAATCCAAACCAAAAATGGACCACACCATATAAGGCAATTGAATTGAACATCTGTCATTGCAAGCTTCCTAAGGTCACAAAAGTGTTGGATCTTCCTCACTTTTTAAGACATGCCTTAAAATGATATTGCAAAATGTATGGATGGTATGAATATGATTTATATTAATGAAAGTACATTTATATATATCTAACCAACAATAATATTATACAAATATAAAGTGTAGTGTAGGTGTCATCTTGGATATGACCGTTAATATGGTTTATCGATCTCTCTGACTAATGCGTTAATAATAATCATTACTCATTTATCATATATTACAACACATTATTGTAATAATCAGTAATCCAAACTTACCCTCAGGGTGATAGCTTATTTATTAAAGTATGTCATAGTCAGTTCAAATCATTGGACCATTTCAGCATGTGGGCCCAAGTATGGAAATACAAGTTGGGATATGAAGTTGCAGTGGACAGGTATTAAAGTTATTGCTCTTTAACACCCATCACCATTTATGGCCATTTTATTCTTAGTCTATTTATTAGGTGGATAACACTAGTATTTTACTATTTATCAATGGCTAAATATTATTTTCTATGGTGCGGCCCACCTGATGAGTAGATGAGGCTTAATTTGTATAAGGTGATCATCCTCATGGTATGGCCAAAATATTACAAGAGTTTGATATTACATTCACTAAATAGATTGAAAGTTACCTGCATGTGGTCCAACTAATTAAACTCCCCTCTCTCTACACACATCATATGGGTAGGTTTTGCCATATTACATCTTAGATGATGATTTAATTAAGCTGTCCAAGTTCTAATCAACCGTTCCATGTTCATACAAAATTACAGTAATTGCAAACGTATTTTGAACCTTTCTCTTGATTTGGGGCCACTAATCAAATGGTCAGGATTATCCCATCCATGCAATTTTTTTTTGGGCTTGTCAGAAACATTGGGTCTAGACTTCCGGACGGCGTACGAGGCACAACATTGCCGTGGACAGCGTGTTATTTTTACGTGTGGGGGTAGTGCACTTGTGTCGGGTGGAATGTTCACCACACTCCAGTTGAGTACATATCTTTGATACTCGTCCCTTTACACGTGGGAAGTTATAACACATGTGATGGATCCAATCAATTGGTTAGGTTGGGATTAGACTATAGTTTTTTTTTTCTTCAAAATTATGCTGATCTTATTATCATATGGGCCACAAATCTACATAGAAAATGGACAGTTGTATGAAACTAACGAACAATCCACATTCAACGCACATGTGTGTGACACATCTGATGATCTTATTGTCCTGATTTTTTTAGGACAAGAGACCTAACGGTAGGAGCCACACGATTAATGGATTGGACGTGTTCCAGAACCCACATGTGTGACTCAAGTGCCCAGAAAAAGTGCAGCTGCTGGAGGGCAGTTAGCTGTGGGGGTTGTGCAAAGCGATAGGGACATGTCAATGGAATGTTGATTTTGGTCTTAGATTTCGTCAGAAGAAAGCAGGCAAACCGTACAATGTCAGCCTAATACATTTTCACTTATGAGGGACCACTTACTCACGTGCCTTTCTTTTTACACTTCTCTTTGTTTTTTTTACATGCAAACATGCATGATTGAGTGTAAAAACTTTTTGAGGACTTCACCAATGTGGTTTGTGGGCCAGGGCATGTTCATGATGTTCCCCACCTGATGAATAGCCTGGATCTCACACACGCCTTCTTCTATCTACAAAGAAGCTTTGAAGCCTAAGCGGAACCTCCTGGATGTGTGCTGATACATCTATCAAATGGGTGTAAAACTTTATGCGAAATTGTAAAAGACTGTGTTATGCGCACCGAATATGAAAATTGGGTGATCTAGTACCAACCATCTTTCTTTCCTTACACCCTTAAAGAAGCTCCCTGATGAGAATTCTAACTTTTGTCGATATGTATGATTGGGATCAAGTGTTATTTATATTTATATAGATTAAAGGGTTGAGGAGGTTGGAACCCATCGAAACTCCTCTCCCTAAAGCTACACACGAATTTAGAAATATAGGTTTAACTAAAATAATGTGTGTGTATTATAGTTGTAGCACGCCATCTCTTACATGATTTTGCATGTATTACAACTAAATGGGGTCTACTGGTACACCCGATCACATTATCCAACTCTTAGGATAATCCAGACCGTTGATCAATAAGCTTAACTTATAGAATTCTTACGGTGGGCCCCCTCAAGTTCTCCTTTGGCACCCAAAATTCACACGGATCCAAAACTTGGGTAGACTACACCATACGAAATCATGCCTAAACATTCTAAAATATGTGTTATGGCCCACCTGAGTTTGGAAATGTTCTTATTTTCAGAGTATTTGTTCATCTTCAATGAGTGGATGGCAAGTGTCTCCATAATGGGAGCTAAGGAGAACCTGAGGGGGTATATGATGGACGGATTGGATGGCTTGCATAAGAGGGGGCCCACCATGGACTTGAATCACACGAATGGTGTTCTTACTTCCCAACTTGTGGGAATATGGTTCGGTTACCTAAGCCATTTATGAGGTGTTAGGTAGTGATTATAGGCTTGGATGGAGGGGCCCATTTGCCCTTATCCTCCCATTTTGATACGTGGGTAATTCAATCTCTACTTAGGATCCATTGTATCCAGCATCTTAGCCTTTCAATTTATGTCATGAAACAATCATTCAAGGAGGGGAATACATCGACGGTCCATATTCAACTGAAAAAAAGTTTCAAGATTGGTGGTTGAGATCTTACTGTACTAGAGATATGTGGGCTTGGTCCTTCTATGGTGGGTGTGTAGGGTTGTTAATGGGTTAGGTTCAACTCAGATCCTCGGGTTCTTGCGCCTGTGCTGACCAGGTTCGAGTCCGGTTGCAACCTTTGTTTTGGAAGACTCATGCAATCATCAGGTCTTTGGACCTTACTAGTTTTAAGTCGAGTCTTGAGTCAGGTCTATGTCAATAAGAACATTACATGTATGGTTGGGCTCATCTAAATGGATGGATTAGATCTTACACACGTGCAATTTTCATAATAATATAAGCGAAAAATGAGGAATTAGTTAAGATTGCTAACTAAAAGGTTTCCCCAATCACCACATCTGATACCTTAGGTCAATAATTCATGATCATGGAGCAATTGAGAAGGGTGTTGTCCACGGAACTTAAGCTAGGCGGAAGAAATTAAGACGTGCCTATGCAGTTAGTAGATTTAGATAGTTTAGTCATATGTAACAAGACCAGGAGCTGTGTTGGTTAGAGGTGAGTTAATGCAAGCTGAAAGCTTAAAAAATGCAAGGAAAGGCTCAAAATGTCATGGATGGATATAATTAAAGAGTAACGACTCAACTAAAGATCTGGCCTTTGATAGGGTGGAATGGTAGAACATGATTTATATGGCTGATTGCAATTAATTAGAATAATGCTTAGATGATGATGACGATGATCCTATAATATGATTATCAAAATTAGTCGAACCTAGCCGAAACCCAACCTAATCCATTGTCATTGGGGTTTAAGATAGTGGACCTGACCTGGACCCATGTAGACCCGGTTTAGTTTCATAATTGAGTCTAAATGGCAGACCCATACTTACTTGACCCATGTTCTAAACTGGTCTGAAAAATGTGACCCGGACCTGTTAAAAACAGGCATGGTGCATTGGGTATCCAAGATTCCGGGGCAGGTGTTAGCAGCCCGAGCAATATTCTGAATAGCCCGGTCTGAAAAATTCAAATTTTCAACCCAGGCTAGGTCTGAAAAATTCAAAAAAAAACAACAAAAATACAAGTAGGGGTGTCAATGGGCCGGGCTCATGCTTGTAAAAATCAGAATTTTGAATAAGGCCGGGGGAGGGCCCGGCCCGAATAAGCTAAAAATCCGGTCGGAGACCTGCTCCAGATCCTGCCCGTTGACAGCCCTAAATAGGAGGAGTTTATTTGATATACATTGCCAGACATTGATCATCCATACACACGCACTCTGCCACCATACATTCAGTACATATGAAGCTCAATCAAACCGTTAATAAAATAACATCTTTAATTATCAGTCCTGTAAACCAAATAAAAAGATCAACGGTCCCGATCAGTGTATTTTAATGGTTCAAATCATTGATAGTCTAACTATAGAATTTTCCAACTATTTGGACGGTTTGATTGAGTTAAATATGTGACACGTGTACGATTCTAAGTGCTTGCGTATGGACGACCATCATACTGCAGAATATGAATGTATTTTTATCGAGTGAAGACTCCCAAAACGATAGCCATCGACAGTTGAGGGGCATTTTCGTCATTTATGAGGCAGTTGGTTTCGGGTTTCGGAGAAAGAAGGGCAGGGTTTGGTAATTTTACGAAATCGAGTCAAGGTCGGCTTCGTTGACCGCCGACTCGTTGAATGGGAAGACTCGCTGCCGTTGCGACTCGGGACATTGAACGGAAAAGGCGGCTATTCATAACGTGCTGGCACGTGATGTTGCGGGGCAAGAAAGCTCTCTTTCTTAATCCTAGTCTCGATGGTGTGGCCTACCTAGTCTAGTGATGTGGGTGAGTCATCAACCGTTAATAAAGTATATAGTTGGATAGAAATTATTTTTAGAAATTGCGGAGGTGGCAAACGTGTTATTCAAATTAAATAGTCCAAATAAATGGATGAGTTTAGATGTATCATGAATCAAATATGAGAAAAACTTTGATACTCTGAAAGTGTGTGGCAGATGATAAACAGGCTCTAGGAAAGAACAAAGTTGGCTAAGCTCTATGGGTTCACTATGATGTATGTGTTATAGTTTTGCAAGATCATTTTATGACATACATGAGCATGTGAGCCAATCCGTAGCTTAACTGGACTGCCGTATAGGAAATTATAGAGCGGATTAGGTGAGACTCCGGATCCACCAAGGTGGGTGAGATCCTTGCCCGTGGGGCTCATTTCGATATATGTGACTACATCCATGTTGTCCATCCATATTGAAAGCTCATTTTAGGGCATGATCTTAAAAATGATCCAGATCCAAATATTAAGTAAACCATGATACAAGAAACCGTGGTAATCGACCATTAAAATCTTTTCATGGGCCACAAAAGTTTTGGATAAGGTGACATACTCTTTATCCAGATCTTTGTGACCTTATCAACAGGTTGGATGGCAAATAAACATTCCGGTGGCCCCCATGATGTTTTTAATGGTGGGGATTCAATCACTACTATTTGTTTCCTATGCTATGGTCTGGATAAGATTTGAATGTTGTGAACGTTGGGAGATCGCCGCCCACGCTTTAGGTGATATGATTTTTTGTCTTCTGTGTGGGGGTGTGATCTTGATTGTAAGTTTGAAGTCGCCACTAACTACTTAATTTCAAAATCCTGCAGTTAGCTAGAACCTGCAGAATATGTAAGGCTTAAAGAAATCTGAAGATTCTCTTGTCATAGATTAATTACTAGTCTGCAATCTGGGATTTCGAGTAAGGGACTTCGGTTACAAAGAGAGAAGGTGTTAGATACCCTCTTTGCTCGTACAAATGTACGGTCTCTACTTTGGTGTGGTGAGTAATCTCAATGGATGAATAATATGGTCTAAGTAGGACTAGGCACACGCGGATTTTTGATGCGGCAAGATCCATGATTCCGGCAAGCCACAGAGCATCCGGGGATGTGTCTAAAGGCAGATGTAATGATGCTTATGTAAATGTAAAGAAAAATGGACTAGATCACTATGAGTTTTTGATGTGACAGGATCCGATGTACGACAAGTCACGGAGCATACATTCACAAGCGATCTAGAAAAGCAAGGGGGATTGAAGAGGGTGGAAATATTACGATGGATGCTTGAATAGAAAATGATATGATCTTTAGCTTAATCTTAAGTTGGCTAAAATATTAACTACACCATGATCAATCTGGGCTAGACTATGGGGTTGAGATGGTCGGGAGGAGGTTAAGGGGTAGCTAAAAAATCTGATCTTGGAAGCTTGGAGTTTCCTTCTCACCCTCACTCTCTTCCTTTCTCTCCTTCTCTCTCTTGAATTGTTGTTGTTGTTGTGTTTTGTGAAGAGAATAAGGCTATTTATAACCTTTTTTGGTGGTATTGTAGTAATTATTGGGTTTGTGAAGGGCAAAAGCTGACATGGCAGCTTGAGATTAGTTGATGAGAGAAAAATACCATGTGACATGCTCTTATGGGCTCTTGGAGATAGGTAAAAAGGTAAATAGGGTGGACTATAAGGGTAATTCTATATGAAAGTTAACTTTGAGACGGGGGACAGTTGTGTGCCTAGAGGGGACACTTGTCGGATAAGGGGCGGCAGTCGGATTACCGCACACGGTAGTCCGACTACTGCCCGGGCTGGCTTTCCCCCGGGCTTTGGTCAATGGGCTTTTTTCGGTGCTCTAGTTCGACCGAAAGTCTTTTTTTTCGAGATTTTGGCTTAAAATGGTTAGGTGTATTTTTGGGGTTTGTACTGATTTTCATATACGTTCTGGCTTGGATGATGGTTTAGGGTTTGGATTAGGGTTTAAGCTAGGGTTAGGTTGGGTTTAGGGTTTAGGTTGAGGTTATGGTTAAGGTTTTAAGCTGGGATTAAGGTTTAGTTTAGGATATGATCTGGGCTTCCGGATTGTTCTAGTCTTCTCGAGATGCAAGCATAGGTGGGGTGTACACATATGTGCTTCATTTTTTAGGATCATGACTTAAAATGAGCTTCCAAAACGGTTGGATGGTGTGGATTTCAGGCACATACATCACTGTGAGCCCCACAGTCAAGGGTCATCCCACCCACCTTGGTGGATCTAGGTCTCACTGAATTCCTAAATTATAGTATTCAACACCCACACTAATGAAAACTTCATGGGAACCATTGAAGTTTTTGATCAAGTTGATATCGATGTATTGTTGAGGGTTAAATATTGCATATGAGACCCCAATTATTACTCGAATTTACGAACATGATACTGTTTAAAGACCTATTTTAATCGTGTTTGTGATGCAAGGTGTAATTACAAGCTTGGACTGAAAACAGGTACTAAAAGTGTGGATTTGATGCTCTTAAGACACTAAGGCAAGGGACAGAGCCCAGGCGACCAAGATCAAAGAAAATACACGCCAGATATCCGAGAAAATCAAGTGATTGGGTCCAAAGGGGCCTGAAAGTTGTCCAGAATGTAAGATCACAGGGTTCCCACCATCCATTTGGCTCGAAACTTTATATATGGTCTAAGGACCGTAAATTAACCGTACACATCAAATTTGAGTCGTTGGATCCTCATGAAAGTGGTCCAACGGACAGATCAGCCCCTAAAATTATGATTTAGGGCCGGCCTGAAATCTGGATATACTTCATTTATGGTCTGAACGCGTTAAAGGAGCTGCCACTACGGAGGGACGGAGCGAATTTCTCAAGAACATCGTTGTGGGACCCTCACATACAGCACATGTACACGGTGCGCAAGTGCACCGGCCGTGCACGGCAACAGAGAGTCGGTCAAACCGACTCTTGACCGACTCCCAGCTAAAAACGGAAATTTCCGTTTTTTCTTCTTTCGCCAGCGTTCGCACGAACGATTTCAGTGGGCCACCATCATGGGTCAGATGATAAATCCGGACCGTCCATTCACCTCAGAGGATAGCCACGACCACAACCATGCTGAAGTTCTGGTCTCATGCAAGCGACCACGTGAGTATCTTATTCAAACGGAGAATTGACGGTGCAATACAAAGTTTCGTGGACCACACCTACATCGATCCGATCTCGTCAGTCCTGAACATTTTTTCACAAGGAGTCTAATGGACGGAATGGATTTCTCCATATGTATCGATTATGGCCTCAACAACCACGACAGAAGACGACTTGCGGCAACCCTGTTTCGCAATCAGACGCCAGTTTCGTGCAGTGGGGCCCACCCCTCACCCATAAGCTTGATCGGGACAATCCATCAGGAGCCCACGGTCCCTCTCATCAAAGACTAGGTGGTAGAATCTCAGAAGACAATAAATATCGGTTTTCAACCGTTCAAACAAAAGACTGACGGTGAAATGAACGTTCTGTGGGCCACAACGAATTGGAGCCAGACAACGTCCATTCCAACTAGTTTTTCGACAGAATTCCAATGGTATTGGATTGGATTTCATGTCGGGTTTTGATCATGGGCCCCACCATTTCATCAGCGCAAGCAGAGTTACGTAAACTCCATTTTTCGAACAGATCTGACGATCCAGGTGGGCCATTACGGCTGGCCAATGGGGAGATCCAAACCGTTCATCTTGTTGGCGATCCAAAACATCCTAAAGACGAGTAAACCTCGTACTGTGATGATCATGGCTGCAAGAGATAACAGAACAACAATCCTGCTGTTTTTCCTGGTTCCGCACGCGACTGCGTAACAGATACGCACTGACTCTGCATTATTGTCTGCTTTCCTTGCTGCGGAAGGAATATGGCTTGCACAAGGAGTTCCACCGCCCAACCGACTCCCTGGTTCCATAAAAGGGAGAGAGAAAGAGAGTTTTGGGGATCCAATTTCAATTCGAAGGGAGATCCAATTCGGAGGAGACGTCAGGAGCAGAGAGAGAGAGTTTGTAGTTTTTATTTATTTATTTTTATTTTTGTTTTAAGGGAACTAGCCACATCATGTCTATGCGTGGCTGAACCTCTTAGCTAGGGTTAAGAGGTGAAGCTTGTAGCATGATGGGAGAACTATTTGCTTGTGCCTTTTATTTAGATTGAACTGATGTTGATTTTAGTTTAATTAAAAGAATGTTTTTAGTTTTTAATGGTCTGTTGTGACTAAAATTACAATGGGTCTGCGATAGCTTTGAGCATGCTCTTTTTCTTTTATGTTTATGACGTCAGGAAGCCCTGTTGTTCACCATCGTCTCCTGGGCATGGTTGGATGACGGTACCCTTCCTAACCTTTATACATTGATTGGTTGATAATTAGTTTAATTCTATTGTTTACTTTGTCTCCTAGGCATGGTTTGGTGATGGAATCCATTCTAATTCATATACCTTTCATCTCTTGAAAACTATATCAAAGGAAGTTCAGTCTGATTTTCATGATTACACCCTTCAACTGGATGAAGATGGACTCTAAGTCCAGTTGAAGTTCTTGAAGCAAGCATAAGATTTCCCTGATCTCTACAAGTGGTCCTCTGAATCCCTAGTTTCCTTCCCTTGAATTCTTTAGATTTTAGATAATTATTTCATCATTATTCCTCAATTTCATTCAGTTTAGATTTCATCTTAATATAGTTCTAGTTCTACTTAGTTTCAGATTACGTACAAGTTTCAGTCCCTTGGGATTCGACCTCGGTCTTACCGAGTTTTATTACTACATTACAACCTTGCACTTGGGGAGTGAACATGTATTCCCTTCATCCAAGTAAGATTCACCTCATGAATAAGGTTGGATGGCATATAAACATCAATGGGGTACTAGGAAGGTTTTATTGGTGGCCATCTTTATCCCCACCTTTTCTTATCATGTGGTCCACTTGAGCTTTGGATTTACCTCATGTATGGGTTCACGTCCTACATGAGCTGCCGAAATGGATGGACGGATGGGATATAATAAACTTCACGTTGGGCCCTACAAAGCTTAGTGTTGATTTCGGCAATTTGTATCCCTTAGAAATTACCTAGAACTTAGCACACATGGTGTACAAATAGTCAAAATAAACCATCGAGATTATGGTACCTTGTAAAGATGTATACTGAACAAAAAAGAAAAAAAAAATCACTTATTTAATGATCTAATAGTTGGATTGGTGGACATTCATTAGATAGTTACAATATTGCTCGAGATTATTCATAAATTCCCTCTTTCCAAGGCTTTTTTCATTTTTTACACACACCACATGGGTATTCTAATTCATGACCTCAGTATTGAAACCCAAAGGGTCTACCACTGAGCCATGAGTAGGGACCCATGGTCAAGATAGCCTTAAATGAGTGCCACCATTTTGAAATTGGTGATGAACTAACAATGGAGTCGCCAAAATTAGGAAGTTATTTGATACTTTGGCTGCTGCGTATGTCAATGCTTGATACACAGGCACTTACAGATGATTAACCCAAATTGAACAGCCTAAATTTTAGAGCACATTAAAAATAAGATCGTTTAAACAATCCTCACTATTGATTCATGGGCACTTGCTTTTTGAAATAAGGCCATTGAGTATTTTTCATTTTTAACTGTCCAATAAATGTCCAGCATTCTAATAGTCGAGAACCAAATTAGAATAATTTTTGGTTCATAATACATTTAAACTGGTGCCCATAATTTGGATGGTTTAGTCTTGTATGTGAAAACAAAAAGGTAATTTACAAAAAGGTAAAGCCTTAATTTGTTTAGAAGTTATCAAAAATAGCAAAGCTCTTTGTTATGGGAAATAATAAAACTCTTCTAAAGTCTAATTTACAAAAATTAAAACGTTTAGATAAATCTTATTGGAGTATTCTCAAAATTATTACAAGCAAATTTTAAATATTGTGTAAATCTTAAAAGTGTAAGAATAAAGTGATATGATGAAAATATAAGTTTATAAAACTAGTAAAATTTTCTTTAAATTGTAATGTTGAACTAAAAGGCAAAATGGATGGATTTAACTAGCTAGTGATTGGTGTTATGGACAGATGTCTTAAATTTGTCTGGTAGTCTGTCGATGATATCGACAGGACTGTCGATGATATCGAGGCTGTCATCGGCAGGGTCTCGATGCCATCGATAATTCACAGTATTTTTCACCCTTGGTCGCTGGATAGTTTTGGTCTTGTTTCGATATCATCGAAAGACCGTCGATGATATCGAGGCTGTCATCGAGAATGACTCGATGACATCGATAAGTTCCGCAGATGCGATTGCGGAAACGCAGATTTTGCGGATTTTATTTTCTATTTGGATTCTACCTCTTTTTATTCTTATATAAAGGGGTGTATCTGGGATTGGGGAGGTATGAGGGTATTCTAAGGCTTTCTAAAGTAGTTCCAAAGGTTCCTAAAGGGATTTTAGGGTTTCTAAAGGGTGTAGCAAGGGTGAGATTCGAGGTTGTTCGAATCGGGTAAGTCCTCTCTCTTTGTAATTTCTATTTTCATAGTGGAGATCTGTCGCTTTGTGCCGTGGTTTTTTTCCGCAAGGGTTTTCCACGTTAAATTTGTGTGTCCTTGGTGTCATTGGATTGCTATCCTAGATCTAGATCTGTGTGATTCCGCAGGTCGAAATCCCCAACAAGTGGCATCAAAGTCAGGTTGGGGCACAGATCTGAATCTGCAGGATTAGTAATAATGACGAGCACCAGGTATGAGATTGAGAAGTACTCAGGGAAAAATAATTTTGAATTATGGAAGATCAAGATGATGAGTTCCTTAATCAAGCAAGGCGAAGATGGTGCTCTTGAGGAGCGAAAGTCTACTATGAAAGATGATGAATGGAATACTCTTGATAAGAAGGCATTATCATCGATCCGTTTATGTCTCACGGATGAGGTTCTCTACAACGTCATGAGGGAGAAAACTGCGGCTAAGTTATGGGCAAAGTTAGAGGATGTTTATGCGAAGAAATCCTCTGAAAACCGTCTACACTTGAAACGGCAGTGGTATAACTTCAAGATGGCATAGGGTGGACATCTGGAGGCTCACATCAACAACTTTAATAAATTGGTTTGTAAATTGTTGGATATGAAGGAAGTGATGAAAGATGAAGAACAGGCATGTATGTTGCTGAATTCTATCCCGGCGTCTTTTGAGGCATTCAAGGATACTATGTGCAGCACGAACAAAACCCTGAGTGTCGATACCGTTATCTCGACTCTTCAAGGGAAGGCTATGAGACAACTAAACAGCGACATGGGGACGTCTTCTGATGCACTGTTTACAGTGGGTAGTAATTCTGGACAAGGTACAGGTTCTTCAGGTTCTAGATCCAAATCCAAGAGCAAGGGCAAAGGAAAGGTAAAGTGCTGGAACTGTGGGAAGGAAGAACATATGAAGAAGGATTGTGGAAATCCTAAATTGAAGAGAGAAGATTCTGAGGCTTCATACAGGGAGGCCAATGTTGCCACATCAGATGGATTGAGTGGATGTGATGGTGATATTTTATCTGTGTCTACTATCAGGCGGCCATACAATGATCGTAAGGACGAATGGATGCTAGACATAGGAGCATCTTTTCACATGACTCCTCATCGGAGTTGGTTCACCAGCTATAGGGAGTGCGATGGTGGACATGTGTTTATGGGCAATGGCTTTGCCTGTAATGTTGTGGCTGTTGGTACGGTGCGCATCATGATGTTTGATGGGGTGGAGTGTACCTTGACTGATATCAGGCACGTTCCTGATTTGAAGCAGAATCTGGTTTCTCTTGGTGTGCTTGAGGCAAAAGGATACAAGTACACAGGTATTGATGGTGCTCTTACGGTATTCAAGGGGACACGGGTAATCATTAAAGCGCAACGACTCGGTAACTTATACAGGTTGATCGGGAGCACTTCAAACGGTGGAGCTACAGTAGATGTAGCGGATTCCACCTCTGCACGTGTGTGGCATGTTGGACATGACCACATGAGTGGGCGGGGCAGGAAGGCTGAGACATGCGGATAGGGATACAGAGCAGGTGGAGCAGCCACCTGTGAGAAGAATCACACGACATGATCGTAGGATATCGGCGAGGTACATGGACGGCTCCAATATTACAGGGGATTCATCTTCTATTCTAATGCCTCTAGGTGAGCCTGGTGCTGAGAAGTGAAAAGTGACTATGGGTGATGTGATGGATTCGTTGTACCAGACCGACATATGGGAGCTGGTGGAGCTTCAATGGGCCGAAAAGCGGTTGGATGCAGGTGGATCTTTAGGAGGACACAACATAGATACAAGGCGAGGTTGGTAGCTAAGGGTTATGCTTAGAGAGAAGGGATCGGCTTCTTAGAGATATTCGCGCCGACGGTATAGCAGGTGTCTATTAGATCCGTGATTGGCGCTGATTGGCTAATGTGATCTTGAGCTGGAAAGATGGATGTGGAGTCTGCACTTCTGCAAGGAAAAGTGAAGAGCAGATCTACATGAAACAACTAGAGCGGTTCAAAGTTAAAGGGGCTGAGAAAAGACTTTGCAGGAGGTCGTGGTTCGACTTGTCGCCTAGGCAGTGATTTGATTCCTTCATGGTGAGACAGGAATTGATGACATGTAGATCGTCAATTATGACATGTCTGAAATCAATGTACTGAAGACTTGGTTAAGTGGGACATTTAAGACGAAGGATCGGGGGTTGCAAAGATGGTTCTCGGCATTGAGACTGAAAGAGGAGTAGGCTTTGGTAATCACAGGAGGAATACCTTGTGTGTAGGTATTGATTAAGGATGTGATGAGCCAGGTAAAGCCGGAGAGCGTTCCCTACGCGTCTCTCCTCAAGTTTTCCTCAGGACATGTCCCAAAACAAATGAGGAAAAGCAGGATATCTCATGAGCCTTATTCGAATGTGGTTGACAGTGTATGTCATGGTCTGTATCAGACCAGTTATTTCACAGGCTATCAATGTTGTGAGCAAGTACCCCGACAAACAATATTGGGTAGCGGTGAGATGGTAAGAAGACTACGCCTTTTCTTTTGGGAAGACAGGAGCAAAGGTGGTTGGGCATGTAGATGTAGATCCGGCAGACATGATCAATAAGAATGTTCCTGCAGAGAAGTTCAAGTTCTGTGCAACTTCTCTAGGCTTGGCGATGACGTAAAAGGAAGATGGAGTATGTACGAGAAGCTATGATGTGATGTAAAAATAAGAGAAGGGGACAAGAAGTTACACGGATGAAGATTGAAGACATGGTGGAGATTGTTATGGACAGATGTCTTAAATCTGTCTGGTGGTCTGTCGATGATATCGACAGGACTGTCGATGATATCGAGGTTGTCATCAACAGGGTCTCGATGCCATCGATAATTCACAGTATTTTTCACCCCTGGTCACTGGACAGTTTTGGTCCTGTTTTGATATCATCGAAGGACCGTCGATGATATTGAGACTGTCATCGAGAGTGGCTTGATGACATCGATAAGTTACGTAGATGCGATTGCGGAAACGCAGATTTTGCGGATTTTGTTTCCTATTTGGATTCTACCTCTTTCTATTCTTATATAAAGGGGTGTATCCGGGATTGAGGAGGTATGAGGGTATTCTAAGGCTTTCTAAAGTAGTTTCAAGGGTTCCTAAAGGGATTTTAGGGTTTCTAAAGGGTGTAGCAAGGGTGAGATTCGAGGTTGTTCAAATCGGGTAAGTCCTCTCTCTTTGTAATTTCTATTTTTATAGTGGAGATCTGTCGCTTTGTGCTGTGGTTTTTTTCCGCAAGGGTTTTCCACGTTAAATCTGTGTTCTCTTGTGTGTGCTTGGTGTCATTGGATTGCTATCCTAGATCTAGATCTGTGTGATTTCGCAGGTCAAAATCCCTAACAATTGGTTGGCCCTAAAAGTATCATTATATAAAGATTAATAGGTTGTGTGTTTTGCATTGATGCTCGGATCAAAAGCTACAACTGATTTATGGTGTATACTTTGAACGACAAATTTTCCTTTTCAGAATGAATTTCTTTAAACTAAATGCACTTGGAGCCACTTAAGTCATGGCTTATATAAGGCTAGGTTTGGTTTTGACAAACTACTTCTATTTCATTTTGAGCTTATTTTAATCTAGCCATACTAAAAATGTATCTGTGGTCCACTTTACATCAGGGCCAAAGTATGAAGATCCAATCTCCCAACTAAAAGGAATTTGGGGGCACCATCCATCCAGTTGAAATAATTTTTGGTGCATGTCTATCTATATATGTTGGAGTCGATCATATTGCAGTTTGGATTAGCGATGGGCACCACTTATAATTTATCTTTATGTTGAAAGTTGTAGATGGTGAGTCCACAAGATTTGATAATATTTACAGTCATGACCCAACTATTACTAGTTGCCCACAAATGAGCCCCATGGCCCAATATCCATCACATCCTTCCATGAGAGTCATATGGTTATATGGTTTTAGGGTATGTTTGGTTGCCACTTATAAATAACTTCATCTCATTTTATTTAATCATAATTATATATTATAGATCATTTTCTTAATTTTTAATGCATAATTGAATTAACTAAAATGAGTTGAACTCGCTTAGAAATTTAAAAAACAACTCATTATTAAGTAGCAACCAAACAAGCTAGATGGATTTTGCTAAGTCCATGCAAGGGTGTCCATAGCATCACACACTACCAAATATGATAGCATGGCACATGATCACATGATCTAAGCCGTTAACATCAGATGACTCGCATTGTTTAATAGGTTGGCATAAAAATAGGTTGAGTATCAACAATTCAACCCAAGGTTTAAAATCAATGTATCATTTGTCTGGGTTACCTCCGATATGGCCTGTATCGCCCTCTATCAGCTGCTTCGGGCCAATATAATCATATAATTAATGGATGATATGGATATGCATTGGGCAATACATTCTTTAAGAGGAGAAATGAATGGAAGAGAAAACTTTGGGTGAGCTTTCAAGTCATCCAACTATTTCTATTATTGCGAAGAACTTGATGAGAACACTGGTCTAATTCCATGGACAACCCCTGCCATATATAATAATAACAATAACGTTTTTTAATCCTGTCCCACCTAATCCTTCCCAATTCCATGCGCCAAACACCCCCCCAATTGAATTTGATTCATATCTCAAAGCCACGATGGTAAACATGGGGAAAAAGTGGTTTCTAAGGTTTTGTTAGATAAAATGTAAATGATTAGCTAACTTTTGCGGATAAAATTTAAGTCGTTTATTAAATTAAGTTATATTTATTAAAATTTCAAATATTTTTAAACATTGTTTTAAAAAAATTCATGTACTTTAAATTTTCAATACTAGTCGTATCATATTTATTAGTAATGATATCTTTTTTTAGGCCCAGTGTATGAATAGATCCGATTTTAAGCCAAGGTCACTCCCTGTAATGTCTTTACCATGCTCTTGTTTTTGTATACTAGTAAAAAAAAAAAATGTCATTTTTTTAGGTGAGGGTGTGTTTGGTTACAGCAAATATCATGTAATTTCATAAATAATGAGTAGGTTTGGTGCAAAATTTCATGATATTTTATGAAATATAGTCCCACCAAACACAACCTTAGAAAAAAAAAATAATAATAATAATAAAATATAAAAAAAATCAGAATTGTTAACATAGTAGATGTTTTCTGCGTGCCTTCTCATGTTAGACGTGCAAACATGTTGGGTGAGCTTGTGGGCCACCATGTGATCGGTTGCAGTCCAAAATAGACATGATGGGACAGCTCTCACCCTTGCTTTTGCAGACCATTGATCAGATGGACAACACACTCCAATCCCCATCACAACATCTATTTGACAGCAATACCGTGAGGAGTAAACTGCACAGAATGTTTACTGCCGTAAAAAATAACATTTTTACGTGGAATGGGCGCGGCTTTAGTGGATACCTGGATCCATCTAGGCGGGTGGATCGTGACTGTGGGCCCCACCTTGATGTATGCTCCTTAAATCCATGCCGTTCATTCGTTTTGACAGCTCGATTTAGATTATTACATCAAAATGAAGTAGATCCAAATCTCAGGTAGACCACACCACAAGAAACAGTGGTGATTGACCATTAAAAACTACTTATGGGCCAAAACAGTTTTAGATCAAGATGATATTTGTGTGTTCCCTTCATCCAGCTCTTCTTGACTTTATCAACAAGTTGGATTGCAAATAAATATTCCGGTGGTCCCCAAAAAGTTTTTAATGGTGGGTATTCAATCAGTACGGTTTCCTGTGGTATGGTCCACCTGAGTTTGCATGTGACCCGGGCTGTGTGGGTCCGCAAAGATGTCCGTGAGAAATCCACTCCGTCCATCTGTTTTGAAAGATCACAATAGGACAGGATTTTAGGACAGAAATCTAAGAATCAGGCAGATCCAAAACATTGGGAACAATAATGTCCATCGTTGAAACCTTCCTTGAGTTGATCATATGATGTTTATATGCTATCCAAACCGTTCATAGAGTTATTTCATCCATGCCGTTCATCCATTTTTACAGATCATTTTATGACTTGTTACCAAAAATTAGAAGAATTTAAATCTCAAGTGGACCACAGGAAAACAATAGTGATTGATATCTACCATTAAAATCCTCCTAAGGCCCACTCTACTGTTTATTTGACATCCAATCTGTTGATTAGGTCATACAGACCTATATGAAGGGAAAAAACAAAGATCAGCTTGATCCAAAACTTTAATGGCCCTCGAATTTATTTTTTGGTCAACATTCATTCAACACTGTTTCATGTAATGTGGTCCACTTGAGATTGAGATATAACTCATTTTTGGTCTCATACCTTAAAATGATCTAGAAAAATATATGGACGGCGTGGATGAAACACATACATCGTGGTGGGGCCCACAGAGCACCGACTAGAGCAGCTAATCCGTTCCCGTCATCTTCAAGGCGGCGCCCACCTATGGGCGGCTCAAATATTCCGGAAACGGATTGGCTACTCCCCTGCCAATGGCTGGTGGTCGGTGCTATGTGGGCCCCACCATGATATATGTGTTTCATCCATGCCGTCAATCTATTTTTTCAGATCATTTTACGGTGTGAGACCAAAAATGAGTTATATCACAATCTTAAGTGGGCCACATTACAGGAAACAGTGTTGAATGAGTGTCGAACATTAAAAACATTGCAGGGCTATAAAAGTTTTGGATCAAGTTGATTTTTGTTTTTTCCCTTCATCTGAGCCTGTATGATCTAATCAACAGATTGGATGTCAAATAAACATTACAGTAGGCCTTTGGAGGATTTTAATGGTGGATATCCAATCACTATTGTTTTAATGTGGTGTATTCTACCTGAGAATTGTATCCCTCTCATAGTCTCATTTTTTAAATCAATCCCTAAAATGATCTTTAAAAATGGATTAACGGAAGGGATGAAACACATACATCATGGTGGAGCCCACAGGGCACCGACCACCAGCCACGGGGCTGGTGTCAGGGGGAGTAGCCAATCCGTTTCCAAATCTTCCCGCCCTTGACTTGGGATGCGTGTAAAGGGGCGCCTACCCTTTTTTATCGGTGAAGTGAAAATTTCAGATTCCACGCAAAATCTCCCTTTGCGGGGAAACTCAGCTTTGTGTCAGAAATCACGCGTTTTGTTACACGACTCACGGGTTCTAAATTCTTAGAAGTGGAACCCATGGATTCGTAATCTAGACTGTTGGTATGATGGAGCCCACATTGGATGGACTATTATTATAATTTTTATCCGTATCAAATATATAAGAAATTAATATTGACTCTTTTATAGTTTCATATGGTCTGTTGCTATATGAAATTTCTGCATTATGGTAGTGTTTGAAATTTTAATATTTTAAACGAATATAATTATGTTAGTAGAACATTCATGATGGAACACAATAAATCAATGGTTTGGATTATCATTAAATATGGAACATCTGTGAGAATTGAAGACACGTGTATATAGTGCAAAGTTGCAATGTAGCGCACATAATATAAAATTCCATCTTGATTAGAAAGGTCTCTGACCAAAATACCCTTTCCGAATTGGTGGAAGACGCTCGGTATTTTTGCATGAGTTCGTTTTGCCTCTGCCGCGGCATAGAAGCCAGCGTATGTCGCACCCACTGGGGTAGACATTCTGCGATGGTCCAATTATTTAAACCATATATATTCTTTTTACTGGCATAAATGAGCTACTTTATCGTGATCAATCTTCAATGATGATGGTAAAAGTTAAAGTTTCGAGTTGAATGAGAGCCATTGAAAATTCTATTTTTATTTTTGTAAATTTATCAATGGTCACGATCAACCGGTCAGAAGAATTTTCTTAATGTGACCGTTTTAGCATTAGCATAGAGTATGGATGGCTCCCGTGATAAACGGACCACCCGGCATGTGCGCTCCAGTGGCGGCGACGTACGGTGGATACTGAGTCGCGACATAGGCAAAAAGTACTTTTGCCCTCTGGTGGGAAAAACGAGGATGTGTTGTCATTTTCTTGCACGTTTGGCGGTTTTGGAAGGACTGCTGAAGACAAAAATGAGATAAAAATACAAACCAAACGCATGCAGGAAATTTCAAATCATAATAAAATGAGAAACGCTGGTGCGTAGAGCGGGTCCCACCTTGGATGTATGTGTCTCATCCACGCTGTCCATCCGTTTTTTAAGATCATTTTAGGGCATGAACCCAAAATTGAAGCATATCCAAAGATCAAGTGAACCACACCACAGGAAACAGTAGTGATGGTGAGGTACACCATTGAAGCTTTCGTAGAGCCCACGATGATGTTTATTGATCATCCAACCTGTTTCAGAAGGTCACACCAACGTAGGTGAAGGGAAAACATAAATATCAGCTTCATCCAAAGCTTTTATGGCCTACAAGATAATTTCAACAGTAGTTGTTTAATTCACACGGTTTCCTGTGGTGTGGTCCATTTGAGCTTTGAGGTATGCTTCAATTTTGAGCTTCCACTCTAAAATGAGCTGATAAAATGGATGGACTGCGTGGATAAGACAAATACACCACCGGTGATGTCTGTCTTATCCACTCGTCCTTCCATTATAAGAGCTCATTTTAAGTCAAGTCACTGGTTTAAAATTGAAGCATATCTAAAGCTTTAGTGGACCGCACCGTAAGAAAGAGTGGAAATAATGACATCCCTTTAACGTGATAGAGGCACGTGATTGACAAACAAAGTGCACAAGTAAGTGTACTAACATTATGTATAAGAGCCTATGTTCTGTACAAAAACTTATTCGAGTTTAAGTCATAAACTTTTACCTTCAATCCTACACAAGGAAAAACAACATTGACTCACTTATTGATGAATCACTTGTTAAATTGAGCCTCTTGTTCTTGAGTCATTTTTTAAAAGCGCTCTCATGCTTGAATTCGCTACTTAAATGCTCCCCCCAATTGTTGATGCTGACGCTTGCCGGTGCTTTAACTCCAAGATCAAACACCTTGTATATGACTCCATTTGACGTGACCAAGGTGATAGGAGGGTGGTGAAATCTACTATAACTAATGAAAAGATTGTAATCCTAGGGGATTTACCTATACGGATCTTCTAAAAGATTTAGATAAATAATTTTCCAATAATGTTGGTTCTAATTTCTAATAAATGATGGATTTAAAGCTTATATTTAAGGTTGAAGTTAGAATCCTTATTAGAATGTTAATCTTAAGAAAGATGACTTAAAACTCATTGGTTTATAGGTTTAGAATGAAAAATATAAATATGGAATTACTTAGGCTTCTCTTGCACACAAAAATAAATAAATAAATAAATAAAAATAAAAAGTAAAAAATCTTTATGCCCAATAACCGAATACCCTTTATAAAGGAACTGAGTTCCAATTGTAAAAAGAGGGGCAAAAAATGGCTCTGTTAATGTGATCAAAAGGTCATTCAATTTCATCGAATAGGCCTTCGATCTTATTGAACATAATCACAGTCCGATCGAACAATTCAGGTCTTATTGTAGGTGCTTGCTAGACAAATTGGATGTCTAAATCGATCTAATCGAACTGGTCTTCGATCCCATCGAAATCCATCGACAGACTGTTGATGGGATTGAGAACAACTAGAATGTTGATGCTTTGAGCGGATATATTTATAATAACTTTGCACTTCCAATAGTCTTACTTATCATGTTTCAATTAAGGTTATAAGGCAAATGAATGATCAACCGAAGTTTTTCTATTAAGGTTAGGATTTTATAGAGGTTTAGATTGTTTTGGATTGAGATTAGGGTCATTAAGGCACCCCATATACTTGTTCTTTGCTATTTGATGCTTCAGTCTTCAATTGTCTTCCGTCTTTAGCTTTCAAGGGCTCAACCGACTCCCTGACACACAGACGTACGTGATTGACAAACAAAGTACATAAGTAAGTGCACTAACATTATGAACAGGTTGGACGACAAATAAACATTACAAGGGCCCCCAAAAGATTTCAACAGTGGATATCCCATTACTTTCTTGTAGCGTGGTCCACTTGAGATTTGGATTTGCCTCATTTTTGGGCTCATGTTCTAAAGTGAGATGACAAAATGAATGAATGGTGTGGATAAATCACATACATCATGGTGGGGCCCATAAATCTTTGACACTAGTTAGGTAGCTAGTGTTGGGTCACTAGCTAAACCATGCCCCCATTGGTTGATATGGTAGAATTTGATTGGATAATAGGCTGATGTCAGTAGATAGACCTTGATTAAGTATCCAAACATACTGTGCATGACTCATCTCTAGCAGTGAATTGTGTAGAATCAAATCTTGCTATATTGTGTCTGTACCTATGTGAACACATGACAACAGTAGTACCAATATATGTCCGTTGCCAGGTGACTGGGTCTGGATGAATGTGGATTTGGTATTGTCCATTAAAGCTCCCTTTACCCTTGATGCGGCAAGATTTGACTGGATAAGAGGTTGCTGCAAGATATGGACACCAGCCGAGCACTACATGGTTATTTGGATACTACCAAATAAATTACTTTTTCAACTTACAATAGTAAATGAGCAACTTATTTGAGGTAAGTAAGTTTGGTTTAAGATTAATCATAAGTAACTTTTTCACTTAAATGTACTTGATCCCTTCGACTTAATAAGTAGAAACCAAAATAAGCTACATGAGGCTTAAGTAACTTATGATCCAAACGTCACCTATGCTACTTAGCAACTTTTAAACATGCTTTGCTAGGGTTCATTTCAAATGGTGGCCATGTCCAGTCAAATATCACTACATTAAG
>JAJHSJ010000008.1:4389041-4504899 GCA_021015155.1 Magnolia officinalis
TCGACTGAAGTGGACCTCACGCATGAAAACCTTGGAAAAAAGGGATTTCAAAAAAAAAAAAAAAACACAACAGCAGCATTGCTGCTGCTGTGCTGTCAGACACAGAGAGAGAGGACGCCTAGGCGTCCTGGCATGAACGAGCAGGGACCCACGGGTCCCCAGCCGTGGGCCCCACCATGATGTATATTTTGTATCCACACTGTCCATGAGGTGGACCACCCCCTGAGGTTGATCCCCTCCGAAAATCAGCTTGATCCAGATCTCAGGTGGCACACACCACACGAAACAGCGGTGATTGAACTCTACCATTGAAACTCTTTTTGGGCCCACGGAAGTTTTGAATCAATCTGATATTTGTTTTTCCTATTCACCCAGGTCCATGTGACCCTATCAACAGTTTGGATGTAAAATAAATGTTATGGTGGGCCCCACATGGAGCCCACAGTGATGTACGTGTTTTACTCCCACCGTCCAGTGGACGGTGGAGCCCACAGTGATGTACGTGTTTTACTCCCACCGTCCAGCGGACGGTGGAGCCCACTGTGATGTGTGTGAGTGTGTGTGTGTGAGCGTGTGATGTGTGTGTGATGTGTGTGAGCGTGTGTGTGAGTGTGTGATGTGTGTGTGTGTGTGTGTGTGTGTGTATATATAATATTATATTATTGATATTATATATATATATATATTATATTGTATTATATATATATATATATATATGGTGGGCCCTTATGGGACCTATCGTGATGCACGTATTGCATCCAATCTGTCCATCCTTTTTAAAAAAGCTCGTTTTATGAGTATGAGCTAAAGAATGAGTCAGATCCAGTGGACCCCACCTTGGTTTATATAAGGCCCAAGTGTTTTAGGCCCACCTTGTCGTATTTTTGGCCCATTGTTGAGGCTCACCTTGATGCGTACGAAGCCATTGTGGAGGCCCACTTGGATGTGAATGTAAGGCCCACGTTATGAGGCTCATTCAATGTAATTGTGGCCCGTGGTTGAGGCCCACTTTGACATATAAGGCCCATGTTAGGAGGCCCATTTGATGTATTTAAAGGCCCATGAGATATGGCCTATTGCAATGTACATAAGGCCCATTAATGCAGCCCACTTGATTTATATAAGGCCCATATGAGGTGGCCCATTTGATGTATCTGAGGACTATGGGTCGAGGCCTAATGAGATGTATATAGGTCCATTGCAATGTGTGATTCCCCATGGTTTGTGTAATGATATTTATGGCGAACTGTGCCTTGGGAGCAATGTTGGTTTGACGTCCACATTGTAAGTACAATGTTGGTTAAATGTCCGCATTGTGACTCTCCCTAGGGCCCATTGATAGGCCCATACTTGCTATGTGTAGGCCGTCTAGGCCCATCTTCGTTGTAAGGATAGTTCATCACCTTATAACATGCTTATTGTAGCTCCATGATTCATGCCCATACGCATCATATGTATGCTTGATATGAGAAATGTTTGATCATAGCATAAGCCGTTGGGCTAAGACATTTACGAGACTCCTTATGAGACAGAGTGCCCCACATGATCGCGTGGTACGCGTGAGATTGCTGCATGATTGTACGGTGTGACTCATGCATCTCGCATATGTGTGACTTGATCACAGCATGCCCTAGCGACATCAGGGCCGTGGCTCCACAGGCACATCGTGGATGACCGTATCGGATACCGGAAATACTTATTCTAGCACTGTGGGCACTTAGGATGTCCTGGGTTGAAAGTCCCAGAACCTTTTGGTACTAGGGGATGCTCCAACGTCTAGAAGAGAGTGGATACACGAGCGACGAGTGCCAAATACCAGTAGGCCACGTCTCCCCCAATGTGTCGTGGTCAGTTGGAAGGGGGTGTGGCCTTATCCGCCTGAGTGAGGGGAATAAGCTAGGCTGAGTTTGACCAGCTCGCAAATGTGTCCGTTATCGACGAGCGGGGTAAGTATTGGCAGACTACTGGTTAGGCGGATAGTGTGGTCTCTTCCACTTGCTCGATGTGCAGCTAAGGAGGCAGTCAGTCAGTGTGAGGTGTATTAGACCCCGGTGATTCCAGAGAGAAACTGTATTGATATGTGTACTTGATGAGTACTGGTACGCTTGCTTTGCATCTCGCATATGACATTTGGCTACATAGGCCTCACATCACATGGTCTTGGTATGGCCGATAGCATTCATGCCTTGCATTACATAGCTTTGGTATACCTGATAGCATTCATGGACTTACCGCATATTTTCGCATTACTCTGATATTGTACACTTGACACTCGCCTTACACACACTTTCACCACCTTCTAAGCTTTTGTAAGCTTATGCACGATAGATGCGTGCAGGTGGCGTTAAGTTGCAGCAACGTTGAGCTCGGAGCGTGCAGCAGTCTTATGGAACTTTTGGAGTTTTCTTTAAAATCTTCATATTGTATTTCCCTTTATGCATTGTACTTAAAGTTTTTGTTATAGTGGATATGTGGTGATGTTGTTTTGTGACTTGGTTATATTGTGGTTATGCTCCATTATATAAAAAAAAATTATATTGAAAATCTTCCTTGTAGGATCCCTGGATCGGAATCTGGCGTATGGGCGTTAGGAGCCGAGCATGGGGTACTACGGAGGCTGTCGGCGCCAGATTCGGTGATCGGGAATTTTGTGAGCCCGGTTTCCGAGTTTGGGGCGTGACATGAATGATTTTTACTGGATAGGAAGGCTTTAGGAACGATCCGACTCTCTTTGTCTAAGAGCGTCGCCTTCAATATATCCAAGGTAAAAACGACAAAAGAATTCATGGAAGCCCTAACCACCATGTATGAAAAACCCTCAGCATCCAACAAGGTTCATCTTATGAAACAACTATTCAACATGAAGATGTCAGATGGTGGGAGCGTGGCTGAACATCTAAACGAGTTCAATACAGTCACGAGCCAGTTGGAATCCGTTGACATCATTTTTGAGGATGAGGTTAGAGCGTTATTGATCTTATCCAGTTTGCCAGACAGTTGGGATGGTTTGGTGATTGCTGTGAGCAATTCTTCAGGGTCGACAAAATTGAAATTTGATGATGTGGCCGGTCTAATTCTCAACGAAGAATCTAGAAGAAAAGCATCAGGAGTTTCAAGGGATTCAGGGAATGCTCTAAACGTTGAAGGAAGAGGAAGATCGCTGAATAAATGAGACAATAAACACAGACATTCTAAGTCGAGGAAGAAGTCTAAGGGACCGAAAGACAAAGACGGGTGTTGGCATTGCGGCAAGAAGGGGCACATGAAACGTGATTGCAGGGTGCTCAAGAAACAAGAAGGAAGCTCTCAAGGCGGGAAGGATTCAGTGAATCTATCTGAGGAGAGTGACACAGAGGTGTTGATCTTGTCTCTTGATGCGAGGAATGAGTCTTGGGTTATAGATTCGGGTGCTTTGTTTCATGCCACTTCATGTAAGGAAGTTCTGCGTGATTATGTGTCAGGTGACTTTGGGAGAGTCTACCTGGGTGATGATGAGCCGTGCAGTATTGTTGGAAAGGGGGACGTTCATATAAATCAGAAAGGCGGAACGTCTTTGAAATTGAAGGATGTCAGACATGTACCGAGTTTGAAACGTAACTTGATCTCAGTGGGACAGTTGACCGATACCGGTTATGTGACGACATTCACCAGTGATTCCTAGAAGATCACAAAAGGTGCCTTGGTGATATCTCGAGGCAAGAAGGAAGGTACTTTATACGTGACTTCAGGATCGTACAGTTCACTCGCAGCCGCATCAACTGGAGTGAATGGACAGTTTGGCATCAGAGGTTGGGACATATGAGTGAGAAGGGGATGAAAGTGTTATTGTCTAAAGGGAAGCTACCAGGGCTAAAGTCTATTGACTTAGAATTCTGCGAGGACTGCGTGTATGGCAAGCAGAAGAGAGTAAGCTTCAAGAAGACGGGACGCGCTCTAAAGACGCATCTGTTGGAGCTTGTACACATTGATGTGTGGGGACCGGCACAAGTATCATCTCTTGGTGGCTCACGTTATTTTGTTTCCTTTATTGATGATGCTAGTAGAAAACTGTAGATTTATTTCTTAAAGCACAAATCTGATGTATTTGATGTATTTAAGAAGTGGAAAGTTATGGTAGAAAATGAGATAGGTAAAACAGTAAAATGTGATCTCAGATCTGATAATGGGGGAGAGTATTGTGATAAGAAGTTTGAGGAGTATTGTGCAGCAAGTGGAATCAAATATAAAAAAATGATTCCAGGTACACCGCAACAGAATGGTGTGGCTGAGCACATTAACAGGATCATCCTTGAGCGCGACAGGAGCATGAGGTTACATGCAGGGTTGCTCAAGACATTTTGGGCAGATGCTGTGGTTACCGCCGCATATCTCATCAATAGAAGTCCCTCAGCACCATTGGATGGTGGGCTACCAGAAGAAGTGTGGACTGAGAAAGAAGTGAACCTTGCACATCTCAGAGTGTTCAGTTGCATTTTATATGTTCACATTGATGCAGAGCACAAAAACAAGCTGGATGCGAAGTCTAGGATGTGCACGTTTATAGGCTACGGACAACATGATTTTGGCTACAGGTTTTGGGATGCAGAAAACAGAAAAATCATCAGAAGCAAGGACATAGTTTCAATGAAAAAAGTGAGCATAAGGACAATGTGCAGGAAAAAAGATAAGGCGAAAGGAAGAAAGGAATTCGTAGAGTTGGAAGAGTTACCGGACACGGGGTGTTACAACGTCACAAGATGATCATGCACAGGATCATTACGAGGCAGAGCCACATACACGGTTGTGAGGAGGTCTACTCGGGAGAGGAGACCCATGGTCCAATATTCACCCTCCTTATATTATCTACTGTTGACAGATAATGGTGAGCCAGAGTGTTTTGAAGAGGCATTACAGTCAGATACACGGGTTAAGTGGGAGCAGGCCATGGATGAGGAGATGGACTCTCTTGAGTCTAATCGTACATGGGAGCTAGTCACTCTACCTAAGGGTAAGAAAGCTCTTCATAACAAGTGGGTTTACAGATTGAAGGAGGAGCACGATGGTTCGAAACGGTACAAGGCTAGACTGATTTTAAAAGGGTTTCAACAAAAGGCAGGTATCGATTTCACTGAAATATTTTCACCTGTGGTGAAAATGTCTACGATTCGCATGGTCTTGAGTATAGTGGCTACAGAGGACTTACATCTAGAGCAACTAGTTGTTAAGACAACCTTTCTTCATGGGGACCTTGAAGAAGAGATATATATGCATCAGCTGACAGGATACGTGGCACCAGGAAAGGAGAACAAGGTGTGCAGACTGAAGAAGAGTTTATATGGCCTGAAGCAGGCCCCGAGGCAGTGGTACAAGAAGTTCGACAGTTTCATGTCGGGAAACGGCTTTAGGAGATGTCATGCAGACCATTGTTGTTATTTGAAGAAGTTTGATACGTCACACATCATTCTTCTTCTGTACGTTGGTGATATGCTTGTGGCCGGTTCAAGCATGAAGGACATCTCAGATCTCAAAAGATAACTTTCTAGAGAATTTGCTATGAAGGATTTAGGAGCTGCAAAACAAATCCTAGGCATGAGGATAGAGCGTGATAGAAAAAATAAGAAACTAGTTTTGTCACAGGCAGAGTACATAGCCAAGGTACTTGACCGATTCAATATAGGAGGTACTAAGCCGGTTAGTACTCCATTAGCCAACCACTTCAAGCTATCTAAGGAGCAAGGAGCAAAGACGCATAAGAAACTAGACTACATGGCTAAAGTCCCATACGCGTTAGCTATTGGGAGTCTCATGTCTGCTATGGTGAGCACGAGGCCAGACATTGCTCAAGCAGTGGGAGTTGTTAGCGGGTTCATGAACAACCCCGGGAAGGAACATTGGGAAGCTGTGAAGTGGATCCTTAGATATTTGGTAGGTACTAAGGATGTAGGGCTATGCTATGATGGATCGGAAATCAAGCTACAAGGCTACGTGGATTCAGATTTGGCAGGAGATATTGACAGCAGGAGAAGCACTACAGGTTATGTCTTTACTCTGGGTAGTGCTGCAGTCAGTTGGGTCTCTCAGTTACAGAAGATAGTATTTATCAGTATGACAGAAATAAAATATTTTGCGGCTACAGAAGCATGTAAGAAGATGGTGTGGATGCAAGGTTTCATTGAAGCGTTGGGTAAGAAGTAAGCAAATTGCAAACTGTACAGTGACAGTCAGAGTGCAATACATTGGCCAAGAATTTAGCCTTTCATTCAAGGACCAAGCATATTGCTATCAGATATCACTTCGTACGTTCGTTACTGGAAGATGGATCGATTGCTCTGAAGAAGATTCATACAAGTGAGAATTCTGCGGATATGTTAACCAAGGCGGTCACACGAGAGAAGCTGAAGCTCTGTTAAGCTTTGATTGGTCTTCAGGCTTGAAGACGGGGAGACGGTGCACTCCGGATGAAGAAGACAAAGGTTTATGGCGATGTGTCTCCAAGTGGGAGATTGTTGAGAAGTGGAGCCACATGCGCGGATTTCGTGTCACAAGTCCTTTCGCAACTGGGATGCGGAAAGGAGTTTCGCGGATTTCATGTCGCAAGTCCTTTCGCAACTGGGACGCGGAAAGGAGTTCGCAAGTCCTTTCGCAACTGGGACGCGGAAAGGGAAGTTGCCAAAACTATAAATTGGGGTCCCTAGGGCTATTCTAGGGTTAAGGTGAATATTGAGAAATATTTCTAAGGTGTGGGCAAGGGATTTTCTCTGTACTTCCAAGGGAGAGGTTAGTATATTGCCTTGTAATATTCGTTCTTCATAGTGGAAGTTTGCATCCGCGGTTTTTTACCCTAGATTGGGGTTTTTCCACGTATATCTTGTCTTATGGTTTGTTTTGGATTGATTTGATCTGTTTTTAGTTTATATTTCTTCCTATTTATCGTTTGTAGGTGAGGCCTGAAATTGGATCTAGGCTCACTGCGTTGTTGGCGTGCTGCGCAACAATTATTAGTCGGCCAAACGACTCACGATTATCAAGGTTCAAACGACCATCAATCAACCACGATTACTTTGTCTACTCAAATTACTATCGTTGGTAGTCTTTTTTCTTTGCCTTCTTTATTTACTTGCTGATTGTACTATATTCTTCATTAATTTAATAAAATAATTAGCACTTACCTCATTTTTTACTTTTAAATGTTGTGTCATTATTAAACGATACAAGCTATCACTATGTTGTAATATAAAGTTCTTGCTTTTAAAACAAAATGAACTCATCTTAAAGACTAACCATCCCCCCTACAAATGGTTTAATTTTTTATAATCGGTGGTGATAGATGGTCAATCTTCTCAGATCCGGTCTTAATCCGTCTATTTCGATGCCCAAATTTACAACGCTTTGGGTTTGATTCAAGTTGTTTTTGGCTTTGGCAAGTGCTGCACATACATACATATAACACCCAATCTCAATCAAGCGCTGTATATGCGGTTGTGCAGCTGAATTGAAACCTAAATGCCCCCACAGAGCCCAAGTGTTTTACTCGGGTGCCGCTGCGTACATAGTTGTTGTAGATGATTATGGTTCCATGATGGGTCCACATAATATATAGGTGGGGCCCATAATTTCATAAATTGGCTCCTTTTTCTTTTCTTTTTTTTTTTTTCGACCGAAAGGGGACACCTTCATTTATTCTTTAAAATAGTTGGTATGAGATTTTCTTGTATTGATTTGTTTCCATGTATATAATTATTATTGTTGTTGTTGTTGTTGGGGTTGTTGTTAGTTACCCACACGTTCCATATTGACTCTCGATGGACGGTGGTCTACACGCTCCGCACGTTTGAATATTTTGGACCTCTGTCCAAGTTCACCTCAACCCTCATAAAAAAAGAACAAATGATGGGGCCCACCCATACAATGGTGGACCCCATCATTTCGTGGATTTATTCCAGCTATTCTCACGAATGGGATCTGGCCAACCGCAGAAAACAGTAGACTCGAGATTTTCTTGTGTTGATTTGCTTCCCTGTATGGATATTATTGTGGTAGTTGTTGTAGTTACTCTTCTAGATACCGTGGAGCATGAAGAACTGTAATATGCTAGAGCCATCACTCTACAGGATACTTGGTAGGGTGATGTGAAAATCAGATCCATCCATCCATTTGTGGGGCCCTAGATGGATGGTATATAATCCAAAAATCACTCTTATTAAATGATTCTATCAATCTGATCTGTGGTTATTAAGTGATGTATTTTAGAGAACCAAAACATTTAAAAGGTCAAATATGCTATTGAATAAACCATATGAAAATTAATGAATAGGATTATCTCATGGATTTTGTTTTTAAAATGTGGGCCATTGATCTTTGGTGCTAGTATATGGGTGGACTTGATTGATGTCACCCTGGCATGTGTATTATGAAGAGATTGCTTGGTCTACTATATTATGGTTCTTCATGCTCTACCATATCATGTCGGGTAAATGTATACATTGGATGCGATAATGAAGGCGCATTTGGCGCTGGAAATTTCAAGGGAGCAGCTGTGGTGGTGGGGTCACTGCTACTTGAAGGGAAAGGTGTGGTTTGGCTGTAGAAAATGATAGAAAAATGAGAGAGAGAGAGAGAGAGAGAGAGAGAGAGAGAGAGGAGAGAGAGAGAGAGAGAGAGAGAGAGAGAGAGAGATGAGAGAGAGAGAGAGAGGAGAGAGAGAGAGAGAGAGAGATGGCGTACCTTAACGAACACTAGTGTTGGTGCAATAATAGCAAGATGGGTTTGGAAGAGACTTTCATTTTTATGAAAATTTCAAAAAATAAAAAATTAAAAAATTAAGTGTGATAAAACAATCTAATGCGTGCATGTTGTGTGGGACCACCACATCAATACATTCGGAATGATCCCCACCGTAGATGGTATTTTGTAATTTCATTAATTTGTTTGCATGTAGCAAGTAGCAAGTAGTAATGTGCATGGTTGGTTCCTTTTATGCCTTGCATGAGTCCTTGATTTTTTTTTTTAGGAGCACCAATCTTATATGCAGATCATACCATAGGATCTTCATATGTTTGTTGATTATTTTTATCTTGTTGCATTAATTTGTGAAAAAAAAATAAAAATCTTCTTACGAGAGGGAGAACATTCGCTCATGAATTTGGCTCATGACCTTGGGTGCAAAGTTTCAACATTAATGCATCGGATCCCATAATTTATAAAAATTTAAAAATTCTTTAGAGGTTCTCTACAGATGTTTGTCAAAAATCTTTTACAATATTATTATTCACTTTGCATATCGAAGGTTATTAGCATGAATGTAAAAGTTATTGATATGAATGGAACTTATTCAACTAGGTTTAAACATTAAGCTATATATCTGTGTGGGGTCCATCATGTTGTTCAATACAACCCATGTATCAAGTGATTCCCATCATTATGATGGAATTCCCGAAAAGTCAGGTTTAGATAATCATTAGGCAAGCTATATTGAAGAAAACAACAGACATCCTGTTTGACTTCAAGTTGGACACATGACCTCATGGGTAGTGGTTGGCCGGGATTTGATCGTGCCAGAGTCGAATGCGACTTGAATTGAATTGAACGCCTTATGACCTTGTGAAATAAATTGATGAATACTGAATCTGAGAAGATCGGTTATCCATCCAACCAATGATTGTGCAAAACTAGGTGATTTGCAGGGAAATGTTAATCCTTTAGAAAAGTTTCTTTTGTCTTAGAAACTAGGATTTTTTATTACAACGAGGATAGTTGATATTGCTTATCAACAAAGCAATACTTACAAGTAAAATCATATGGCCAAGTGCTGATTTTATCATTTTGAATAAGAATGCAGTACAATCAACATATAAATAAATGAAGCAAAATACAATTACCTACGGCAGTTTGTGCAGGCAAAGCTGTCGTGGGTGGTTGATGATTGTCTGAACTTATATGGTTATGGTTTGGCCAACAGGTTATGGCCTAGAGACTTGGAATTTGGGAGCTAATGACAAAGTCGTGGAGAAGGAACTAAACTAATTCCGATTTACTACAAATGATGTGCAAGATAGAAGTTGATGAAACTAAACTAAAATTATGTTAATCAATTTAGACTCGTTACATCGTTGTGTTGGATTGAGGTAGAAAGGCTAAACTAGATTAGACTAGTCTAAGTTAAGCATTCATGTAAGATGAAAAGATAGACAGTGTACTTAAACAAGAGAAGTGTTATATATATATATATATATATATATATATATATATATATATATATATATATATATATATATATATATATATATATATATATATTGATAATAGTTCGATCTCTTCATTTTCTGTTACTTTTATAGAGTTAGATAGGTGGTGGGCTCACGTATAATTGCATTAGCTTGCAGGATTGATTGGTCGATAAATAAGTGATCTTGCCATATGTTGTGCAAATGCCTTGCATTTTGCAGGTCGTGGTCGACCGTAAATTACTATGATGTTCACGGTCGACTGTGACTGTTTATGATGATTCATAATCAAACATGAAATTCTACGGTCGACCATGACTCCTTGTAATGGTTCACGATTGACCATGGGTGTGACCGTCGAGTTTCGCATGAAATAAGATATTTAAGCCCAGTTTTCTCATTAGGGCTCAAGGTTAATAAAAAACTAATACAAGTGTTTTCTCAAGGGACTAGGATTGGCCAAGGGAGAGTTTTTACACTTGTAATTAAATGAACTTGAGAAGGATTTCTCGAGGAATATATAGCTTTTCTAGAGGTGTGCATCACAAAGGGAGATCAAATACACCTGTAATCGAATAAGGTGAGTCTATACAACTCTAAGGTTTTGATTATAGTGGATCTTTATTACTTTGTGCCTTGATTTTTTTCCCACAAGAGTTTTTCCATTTATCGTATTTGTGATTGTTTGCTTTTAGTTTTGTTATCCTGCATCATTATATTATTCTATTTTCGTTTATCATGCTTCCGTAAAGCGTACGAATTGGCGATTGTATTAGATTTGAATTTTTAACACTTGGGGTTTGATCCGAATTTGTTATTGGTTTGGGTTCATATCATTGTGGTGTGACATAGAGTGGGTTCACTCACAACACCATATTACGATTCTAATTCAAAATGAGGTCGGCTAATTAGCATGTTGCCATATCTATTTATATTTATAATTTATAAAAACTTTCTTTTCTTAATATGCTACTTGTAAGTTTCGGAATGTGTGAGATTAATCATAGCTGGTCGTATGTCAGTGTGCAATACCATCTTAATGCTATGATAGGTTACACGTACTTTTTTAGAGTCTTTTTGTATACATGGGTTGTATTATTTAACCATGTGTCAGTGGGAATGATGGTCGTCTCTAGAGTTTCGATCGTGCATATGTTCCTAAGTGTAATAGAACTCCTGTCATGATATATCTCTGTCAAGTATGTGTTGCAAAATATTGATTTTTTAATAAAATATATTAAATAATAATATAAAATATATAAAAAGTTGTTTTGAAAAAGCACCGTTTTGTGGGTTTTGGGAATAGTCCCACATGGGAAAGGGAAGAGAAAAATCTTTGGTTTAAATGATAATAATGGAGTATTATAATATTTACCTACCTAGTCCGTGGACTATGGACCTTGTGTGTTCCAGTGCATAGCACTGGAACACCCGCGCGTGTGCTTGCGCTCGGGCTCGGGCTCGGGCACAGGCTCGGTCTCGGTCTCGGTCTCGGTCTTGGGCTCAGTGCGAGGGCGTGGGCATGTGAGGCAGTGTGGCTGTAGAGGCGCTAGTGGCGCACTTTGCACTTCGCACTTCGCACGTGCAACAACTTAATGGACCATGCACAACAGTCAGAAAGCGGCCATAAAATGGCTAGTTTTCTCCAACAGCTAGAAAACAGTCATGGAATTTATTTCCCTGGACCATAACCCCCAGCCACCATAGCCTATAAAAGGAGGACCTGGATGGGTTTCCAATCCATCTCAAAACCCACTCCAGCAGACCCATACGAACTGAGACAGCCTACTAATCCTCTTCTATACTCCAGTAGTTCCAGCAAGACAGTAAGGGTTAAACCTTTACTAGAATAACAGACCAACGGTGTGGTCTAGAACGGTTCAACTGAACCAGTGGCTGAAGTACTGACCAGTGCAGTGGTCGTAATCCAAAGAATATTTTTTCTCTTTCTTTTTCTTTCTTTTGGGATTTTTCTCTATGTTGTAATACTGCCAGAAATTGTGTAATTGAGTTCCAATAGGTGGGTCTTCGTGTTTGCTAAACGCAGACCCACACTAGGCTCGTCGTATCCTAGAAGCAATTTGCCTGAAACTTATCAACTTACTCAATTCACTTGAGTAGGGGCAAATAACGCTTTAAGGACAACGTTTTTAGACGTGCTTCGGCCTGTCCTTATTTCTGATTATCGTAAATTTTCGGTTTCCATATTATACAGAAAATACATTAATCTGTATAAGGTATAACAATCTTAAAGCATTATTTTGTAATGGAAGCCGACAGTGTTTCATCCATCTTTCATCCATCAAGTTGATGAATCAAGACTTGATCGGTTCGATGGAACTAATTTTACGAGATGGCAAGACAAGCTAAAATTTCTCCTAACGGTGCTAAAGATCTACTATATATTAAATCCAAATTTGCAAGAGCTACCTGAAGCAACCGACGACGACACACCTGAACAGGTGGCCGCCCGCACCAAACGAGCCGAAGACGAACTCTTGTGTCGAGGACACATTCTGAACGCACTCTCCGACCGTCTCTACAATCTGTACCAATAGACGTCATCAGCAAAGGAGATCTGGGCCGCTCTGGAGTTCAAATACAAGGCTGAAGAAGAAGGTACCAACAAGTTTCTCATCGTTAGGTATTTTGACTTTAACATAGTAGATAATAAACCGCTGCTACCCCAAATTCAAGAATTGCAGCTAATAGTAAACAAAATCAAAGCGATAAAGATAGATCTTCCTGAATCATTCCAAGTCGGGGCTATAATCGCCAAATTGCCACCGATGTGGAAAGACTATAGAAAGAAGTTGCTGCATAAAACTGAGGACTACACACTGGAGCAAATCCAGAAACACCTCAAAATTGAGGAAGAATCCCGTAACCGCGACAGAAAGAATGATAACGGGAATACCTCGTCCAAAGTACATGCAGTAGAGAACTCTAGTAACAAACATCCCGAGAAGGACAATTCCCTGAAACCCAATAAAGGAAAATTTAAGAAAACGCCCAAAAGAAGAACGGAAAGTTCAAAGGCCCATGCCATGTCTGTGGGAAAACCAGGCATTATGCTCGAGTATGCCGATATCGCAAGTCTAAACAAGAGTCAAGTGCAGTAGAAGAAGGCGATATAGCGGCCATGATCACTGAGGTGAATACCATCCAAGGCAAAGTTCCAGGATGGTGGTATGATACTGCCGCTACAGTACATGTGTGCTACGACAAATCAACCTTCAAAACCTATGAGGAATTTACCGATGGTCAAGAAGTCCAGATGGGTAATGAAGTCCGATCGAAGGTCGTCGGCAAAGAAACTGTCGAACTGATATTCACCTCTGGGAAGGAAGTAATTCTGACTAATGTACTGCACGTCCCAGACATGAGGCGAAACTTAGTTTCTGGGGATCTTCTGGGAAAACCAGGGATAAGGTGGTGTACGAATCAGGTAAACTGATTCTGTCTAAGAATGAGAATTTTGTCGGAAAGAGATATGCTTGTAACGGGATGGTCAAGTTTTCTCTGAATGAAAGTAACACTTTTGCGTATATGGTTGAATCCACTGGACTGTGGCATGATAGACTAGCCCATATAGGATATAGTACCTTGAAGTTCATGGCTAAGAATGATTTAATTTCATACACAGATAATGAAACCGAAAAATGTGAAGTGTGCATACGATCCAAAATGACGAAGAAACCTTTTCCAAGTGTTAAAAGATCGTCTCAAGTGTTGGATCTTGTGCACAGTGATATCTGTGAGTTAAACGACATTCTTACTCGTGGAGGTAAACAGTATTTCATAACCTTTATAAATGATTGCTTTAGATATGTGTATGTGTACCTATTAAAGAGCAAAGATGAAGCATTGAACATGTTTAAGATATATAAAGCAGAAGTAGAAAATCAACTAAATAAGAAGATAAAAATCCTTCGTAGCGATAGAGGATGAGAATACTTCTCAAATGAATTCGATAACTTCTGTGAACAACATGGACTGATACATCGATGTATTGCTCCATACACACCTCAACAAAACGGAATAGCTGAAAGGAAGAATAAGACATTAGTAGAAATGGTCAACTCAATGCTGATAAGAGCAAAGTTACCACTAAGTCTATGGGGTGAGGCACTGCTTGCAGCATGCCATATTCTAAATAGAATACCGTTTAAAAAGTATAAAATATCTCCATATGAAACATGGAGAGGTAGAAAACCTAACCTAGGATATCTAAAAGTGTGGGGGTGTCTTGCATACTGCAGAACCCCTGACCCAAAAAGAACTAAGTTAGGACCAAGAGCTATTAAGTGCGCCTTCGTAGGGTATGCACAAAATAGTAAAGCTTATAGACTTCTAGACATGGAGTCTAATACAATAATAGAATCAAGAAACGTTGAGTTCTTTGAGAACTCACTATCCTTGGAGTCAAAGGATAATGAAATCCAAACTCCTAATAGAGAACCAGAAAGCACAGCTCCACAGATAGTGGAAGCTCTTATTGAACCTTATAGGAGTTAAAGAACAAGAATAGAGAAGAGTCTAGGAGATGACTACATAGACTCACAACGCATCATTTTCCATCTTATAGAAGCAGATAGAGAAAATGTTATAAGACAAATACCTATAGTGATGAATGTAAAAGATGATTCTAAATCATATAAAGAGGCTATATCCTTTAGAGACTCAACTTTCTGGAAAGAAGCTATAAACGATGAAATGGAATCCATACTATCAAATCAAACATGGGAACTAGTAAACTTACCTCCAGGTTCTAGACCCATAGGTTGCAAGTGGGTATTTAGGAAGAAATATCACACTGATGGGACTATCCAAACCTTTAAAGCTCGACTAGTAGCTAAGAATTTTAAACAAAAAAAAGGGATAGATTATTTTAACACATACTCACCTGTAGCTAGGATAACATCCATTAGGATATTATGTGCGCTAGCTTCCATACATCATCTTTACATCCATCAAATGGATGTAGAGACCGCTTTCCTGAATGGTGGCCTCAATGAGGAGGTATACATGGAACAACCTGAAGGGTTCATTCTACTAGGAAATGAAAACAAAGTATGTAGATTAGTCAAATCATTGTATGGATTAAAACAAGTACCAAAACAATGGCATGAGAAGTTTGATTCAAAAATACTATCTCATGGTTTCATGCATAATGTAGCTGACAAACGCATATATTCTAAAGTAGATGGTAGTTGTATCGTTATTATTTGTCTGTATGTTGATGACATGTTAATAATAAGTAATAAAATGGAACGTGTAACTGAAACAATGAAGTTTCTTTCTTCAGTATTCAAAATGAAGGATCTTTGACAAGTTGATACCATCCTAGGTATCAAAGTTAAAAAATATTGTGGGGGTTATGCTTTGTGTCAATCTCATTATATTGAGAAGATACTAAACAAGTTTAACCATCTAAATATAAAATAAGCAAAGACCCCATTTGATCCAAGTATTAAGCTAAAAGAAAATACTGGAAGAACCGTTGCATGATTAGAATATGCGAGTGCTATAGGAAGTCTTATGTATGCTATGCAATGTACTAGACCTGACATCGCATATGCTGTGAGTAAACTTAGTAGGTTTACTAGTAATCCCAGTACTGAACACTGGAATGCAATTAGTAGAGTCCTTGGTTACTTAAAAGCAACTAAAGACTTAGGACTATTTTATTCGGAGTTTTCGGCCGTATTGGAAGGATATACCGATGCGAGCTTGATATCGAGTGCAGGGGACAACAAGTCTACTACAGGGTGGGTATTCACCCCAGGAGGTGCAGCTGTATCTTGGGGATCAAAGAAACAGACCTGCATAACGCACTCGACTATGGAGTCTGAATTCATAGCCCTGGCTGCAACAGACAAAGAGGCTGAGTAGCTAAGGGATCTTCTCTTAAAAATTCCTTTCTGTGTAAAGCCTATATCGGCTGTGTCACTACATTGTGATAGTGAAGCTACATTAGCTAGAGCCTATAGCGGCACGTATAATGATAAATCTAGACATATAAGTCTTTGACATGATTATGTCAGACAATTGATTCGAGATGGAATCATTGTTATTTCCTATGTGAAATCAAGCAACAACCTGGCAGATCCTTTTACTAAACCTCTACCGAGAGAGGTAGTAAAGGCTACATCTAGAGGGATGAGGTTGAAACTCTTCAACCAAAGTTTCACCAGTGATGGTAACCCAACCTGAAGTTAGAAAATCTCTAAATTTGGGTTTAATGGGTAAAAACAAGTCACTGATATGTGGAAAGTTTTCAGCGCTAAATTATAAAATCTCATCCATAATAGATAAGTACTGAGCGTTACGAAAGAGGGTTGAGTCTGATAACTTTTAATGAAATTCAGTCTATAGGACAAGTGTCTTATAGTAACGGAGACACTGGAAGGATTTCACCTATATGAACGTAGAGATGGTGCCGTCTCTCATAAGAGTTAGGAGTTTTCTCTCGGGATTGTTCACGAATTAGGATAAGCACATGGCCATTAAATGTGTTGAGCAATATTGTGGGAACTTTAACAAACACATAGCGAATATGTGTGCAGTTTCTCCAACTTTGTTATCTAGGAATAACTGGTTCAAAGTTGCGGCTACCAGTCATTTCGACAGAGTTTTGAGATACTTACACTAAGGAAAGATTAAAATCGAAAGATATTTTTCTTTATGCATATAAGCTGATTATTCTGGCAGAATGTTTAACCAAAAAATATATATATTTTTATAAAAAATCAAGTGGGGGATTGTTGCAAAATATTGATTTTTTAATAAAATATATTAAATAATAATATAAAATATATAAAAAGTTATTTTGAAAAAGTACCGTTTTGTAGGTTTTAGGAATAGTCCCACATGGGAAAGGGAAGAGAAAAATCTTTGGTTTAAATGATAATAGTGGAGTATTATAATATTTACCTGTCTAGTCCGTGGACTATGGACTTACGCACTGGAACACCCGCGTGCGCGCTTGCGCTCGGGCTTGGGCTTGGGCACGGGCTCGGGCTCTGTCTCTGTCTCTGTCTCGGTCTCGGTCTTGGGCTCGGGCTCGGTGCGAGGGCGTGGGCATGTGAGGCAGTGTGGCTGTAGAGGTGCTAGTGGCGCACTTTGCACTTCGCACGTGTGCGAGTCGCGGTGCCACTAGTGGCTAAGATAGATGGTTGGCTGGATGAAAAATAAGAAGATTGAATGAGAGTCCCTCTGATTATATAGAGGCTGAAAAATAGAGCTGTTACAGCAGATCTGTAACAGCTGTGCCATTAGTACAGGGTCCAGCTGTAACTGCTGTATGGCTAGCCCAACAGCTAGAAAACGGCTAGCTGTTGTCTCACAACAGTCAGCATGCAGCAGCTTAATGGACCATGCACAACAGTCAGAAAACGGCCATAAAACGGCTAGTTTTCTCCAACAGCTAGAAAATGGTCATGAGATTTATTTCCCTGGACCATACCCCCAGCCACCATAGCCTATAAAAGGAGGACCTGGATGGGTTTCTAATCCACCTCAAAACCCAATCCGGCAGACCCAAACGAACTGAGACAGGCTACTAATCCTCTTCTATACTCCAGTAGTTCCAGCAAGACAGTAAGGGTCAAACCTTTACTAGAAGAACAGACCAATGGTGTGGTATAGAACGGTTCAACTGAACTAGTGGCTGAAGTACTGACCAGTGCAGTGGTCTTAATCCAAAGAATATTTTTTCTCTTTCTTTTTCTTTCTTTTGGGATTTTTCTCTATGTTGTAATACTGTCAGAAATTGTGTAATTGAATTCCAATAGGTGGGTCTTCGTGCTTGCTGAACGCAGACCCACACTAGGCTCGTCGTATCCTAGAAGCAATTTGCCTGAAACCTATCAGCTTACTTAATTCACTTGAGTAAGGGCAAATAACGCTTTAAGGACAACGTTTTCAGATGTGCTTCGGCCTGTCCTTATTTCTGATTATCATAATTTTTCGGTTTCCATATTATACAGAAAATACATTAATCTGTATAAGTTATAACAGTATGCCCTTTCAATCTCTCTTTACCCCTCCATAAGTACTTTTTTGATATTTAGTCCGATGGTGTTGACACATGGTAGCATTCCATTAGTCAAGTTTGGCCACCGGACAGGTGTAAACACATTCACCTGCCAACTTTCTTTTTCACATGGTGGCTCACGTGATGGTTTGATTAGCCCTTTTCTCGTATGTACTGCTTTCTGGGTAAGATGTACGGCTGTTCTTACCGGGTTAAATTCGACATAGGTCCCACAAGTAGAATTGTACAATAAGCTTTTCTACAGATTTTGCAGACGGAAGGAAACTAGAAGGCAGATAAAATAACCATTTAAGGGTTGGGAACATAAGCCATATGGGTAGTTTTTTAATACTCTGGCTAAATGTGGCATCTTTACATGAATGCATGCATGCAGTTCCAGATCATAGACATGGACGGGTTGCTCAATTCAAACTGTCCAAGTCATGGTTCACAGCCCATAAATCAGATTGATTGGACGTACTTAGGCTCTTATTTCAACTACTTTTTACTTTATTAATAATCCATTAGCTGTCCACCGATCAGCAAGTCATGACAAATATCAGTCTAATTATTAGTTCATCAGCCATATAACATGGGTCCCAACATTGGGACGGTGTAATTTGAATTGACCTAGTGCACGAGCATGAATCATCACTATCTAATAGAGTATTTATTGAAGCTTTTCTTGATTTTCTATTTATTTTCACCTTTAGGGTTTTTTTTTTTTTTTTTTTTTTTTTTACACACCCACTCACACCACAGTGATTTTTCACCACAGGAGTACTCGAACTGATGACCTTTAGTTCTGATTAAAATTACATTTCTATTCTCATCACATCTAGAATGATCCATACAATATCTGAGCCACTGAAAATTTATGCCCACCTTGAATATCATTGGAACTAACATCAGGCCAATCTATATCCATCGGCTATCCTTTGTTTTCTATGGTGGCACATCTGATGAGTGGATCTGCCTGATTGTTCTGCTAGATGATCTTCAAGGTAGTAGGTACCTTCTGAACGGCCCAGATGTTCTATGCACATGATACGTTGGCCGTATGCAGTGAATGGATGGAAGCTTTGCAGTCCATGGAGATGGATGTGAGGATTCCATCTATAAAAAATCCCTTATTAACAGCCGACCAACATATCCAAAACAAGCTAAATGCATAAATAAGATCACTAATTAAAAGGGGAACCCATCTACCTGCCTCGTATGTGAAAATTCGCACACACGTACAAGATCCAACCCGTCCATCAGGTGGGTCCAATCACATAGACGTCCTTGTACAAAAATCAGGCCGGTCCACTCATCAAACAGCACAATATTAGAAAAGGATGACTTAATAAAAATTAGCCCTAAGTTGTTTTATCTATCCAATGTTTCATAAACTATTAGCTCACCTAATAAGCGGATTGACCCAAATTTTGAGTAAGGCCATGGGACCCATCTAATAGATAGATTGGATCTTTCACACGTGTGCCATGTAGGCACGTGTATTGGAGAGTAGATGGGCTCCCTATACACGCGTGTGTAGCCTTAGGAAACATCATCAATGAATAATGACAATAAAACCTCCCCTACAATCAAAGGGCGGACCCATCCATTCATACGCTAACCCACATACATGGATTAGATTTCAAGCGTAGAACGTGCAATGCATGTTCCTTAAATTTTAAATATTCTAGCTTAAGCCTATTGTCATAGTTCACCACTACTTTATCAAATTGTTGCACCTCATCCCATGTGTGGATTTTTTTTTTTTTTTTCTTAGAAGGCCCTCCTACCTTTTACAATAACCATGGCGTAGGATTTGGCCTTCCATACGGCGAGAATTTTGTTTCTTTCACCAATGACATGGGCCCATGAGATCTTGTGATCAGGTCGGCAAATGAGTGGGGGACACCAAATGTGTGGTTCGCATGCATGCACATCTTTCAAATCTCCAGGCCCGCTGCGGATGGATCATAACCTAAAAATCTTTGTGATACAAGAATTTAGGAATATGATCATAATTACCATACATTTGAATGCCATCTAAAGGTCCATTGGCTAGGGCTGTAAACGGGCCAAAGATTTAGATGGTCCAGATTGCTTTTCATGCATGCAAGGCGAATATTACATGAGACACCACATTTTAAATATCGGTGGTGAACAATCACCATATTCGAAAATTATGAAACGTCAGACACGTATCTGCCAAGAGTAGACGGGCCGGGCTCGGGCCTGAATCAGACTTTTGAATAACCCGGCCCGACAAGGTTAAAAATCCGGGCCACGTCATCCGATAAGTATTTCCGGTATTCTAGATCGTTGGAAACTTCTTTTTCGTTTGTGCGAACGGTTCTAAACGATTTGATTTATCACCATCAGAAAAATAAGGAATTGTACCATACATCGCAGAGTATGGTGGACCATACTCATGCACATTTCCTCTGTGCATTTGGCATACGTGTAAATCAAACTAGGATAGTTTGAAATTTCTATCCCGTCATGGATGGGGTATAGCAGAGAAGTCATACAAATTGGATGATCACAACCGTCCATTCAAGCCTTCTGAATTTGAACTTTGGACAATTTCATTTGATTTGATGACCGTTGATCACACAGTTAGGACTGCCCCATTATTATAAATTTTGATCCATGCTCAATCCTCGGCGGTACACATGGCTCGATGGGTGTGTGTCCATGTATAAGGTGAATGCATGCATGTGTATGAACCACTGTAAATCCCACCTTTTATCCAGCGTCTTTTATGAAGGACCCAAAACTTACCTTCCCAACTTAGACTTTGCATGTACGGACAGAGCATTTGAAGACGAAAATACCCCTGCTTTTTAAACTGGGTTTTCGTTTCTGTAGTCCTATAGCTACGAATTATAACCGTAGCTATGGATCAGGTGTGGCCGTACGTAAAAGGTCTAATTTGATAAGGTAAGTTTTGGATTCTTAGTAAAAGACGCTAGATAAAAGGTAGAGTCTACAGTGGTCATTTTCTCACCCCCACAACGACTAACCTAGGGACCAACCGTCGATCCTGTCAGGTACTCTATGGGGCCAATGTGATGTATTTATTTTATCCACGCCGTCCATCCATTTTTAAAAATCATTTTAATTGATGAGACCAAAAATTAGGGCGATTAATGCTCAAGTGAACCACACCATAGGAAATAGTGTAGATTGAATACCTACTGCTGAAAACAGCTTGGGGGCCACAGAAGTTTTGGATCAAGATGATATTTATTTTTTCCCTTCATCCAGTTCTATATCTAAAAAATGAACATCATGGTGGGCCTTAGCAAGGTTTCAATGGTGATAGTCATTGTCACCACTGCCTCCTGTGGTGTGGTCCACTTGAGTCTTCAATCTGCCTTATTTTTCGTCTCATATCCTATAATGATCTTTCAAAAAGGATGGACGGATTTGATAAATAAATATATCAAGGTGGGCCCCACAGAACCCCTGACAGGACCGTCCGTCCCTAGCCAAGTCCTGGTGGGGCCACTGGGGGTAGTACCCAATCCGCGCTCCGATCGAGTTGCCTACTGATCATGGATGTTACTGCCCCATAAATTCTTCGGTGCATTGGTGTCTCATGTTGGAAAGATCCGAACCGTTCATTTACAAAGTAACGTCCGTAAAAATACTATCTAATCAATAGGGTACAAATGGATCCTTAAAAAACAGAAAGAAAACAACCGTCACTCTCCTTGAAAAAAGAATTTCATTAGTTAGATGGTTAGGATATTTCAATCAGTATTAACCTTTACTATTTTCCAAAATTTATTAGACCATATGTATGGTTCAGATCATCATAAAAAATCCACGTGGACGGTATATAATATAGACTGAAGAAAATTCAGTACTCTGTAGGAGCACCGGATCTCTTCCAACGGATTGAACTAGCTCTCTTTAAATAAAGTTCAAACTTCAAAAAGCAGAGAAAGAGAGAGAGAGAGAGGGAGAGAGAGAGAGAGAGAGTTGAAAAGAGTGCGTGCTACCACGAAGTAGACAAAAATAAGAGCGGCCCACGTTAGCATGAGCCCTTGTTAACGTGCACCAACTGGGCTTAGAATCCAAGATATGAAAAGACTGAGAGAAGGAAGGTAAAGAGCTGTTTGGGTGTTTGTCATTTCCCATTCTAATGAGGAAACTCTGCCCAAATCTCGACCGTGAAGATGGTTTGGACACCGTTCTCGAAGTTCCAATTCCTGAAGAAATGTTCACATATGCCACTCATGCCAATTCCAAGCCATGGCAATGCATGAAGACTTGGATGCGTTCTCACGTCGACCGTTCATCATCGTCCACGCTCTTCGGTGGCCGTAACGCAGAACTCCAGCTTTTGCTCGGCGTCATCGGCGCTCCTCTCATTCCTCTTCCAATCCGCACCGACCACTCTCTCAATCACAACATAAAAGACCATCCCATTGTAAGATTTCCAATCTCATGAGTGTTTTTGGCTAATATGGGAATCCCATCTCCCATTTGGAAGTCCAATTTCCAAATCCAATTTCAAATTACATGTTTAGATTCCTAACCGAATTGCATGGACGGTGGAAATCAGCTTGTAATATCTAGGCTTCATGAAAATTTAAGTACATAGACTTTGGGTGCATATGATTTTTAATTTACTTTTACATTCTTTTAATTTATTTAAACAAATTGGTAGGAATCTTCGATAGCGAAATACATAGTTCAACAATATATAGCTGCGACGGGCGGTGAGAAGTTGCTCGATTCGATTCATAGCATGTATGCAATGGGGAAGGTTACTATGGTCGCGACGGAATTTCGCACCGGCGATGCTAAATGCAACAACAACAACAACAACAACAACAACAACAAGTTAGTGAAGGTTAAAAGAGCCCGGCACGGCGAGGGAGAGATCGGAGGGTTCGTGTTGTGGCAGAAACGGCCTGATCTATGGTGCCTAGAGCTCGTGCTGTCCGGGTGCAAGATTAGCGCCGGGAGTGACGGTAAGGTGGCGTGGAGGCAGACCCCATGGCACCAATCACATGCTTCTAGGGGACCGCCGAGACCCCTTCGTCGATTGTTACAGGTAATTTTCTTAAATTTTTTCAAGACCTGCATCATGCTTATGGCCATTTCATTAATATCATCAGCCATTTCATTAATATCATTTCATGATCCTTAGAGATTCTACTAGAAATAAAAATCCAAAAATCACATCTTACTCTTATACTACATTTAATCATGTTTGTTCTTATATTTATAAAAAATTATTCATGATCCTTAGAGATTCCACTAGAAGTAAAAAAATCCTAAAAATCACTTCTTACTCTTATACTACATTTAATCATGTTTGTTCTTATAATTACAAGAAATTATTGTATGTATAGATCATACACCATTATTCAATGTATCGACACGACCATGTGTGTAATGATGTATGGTTTATACTCCTGATAATTCATTATACAATATTTACAGACACCCACCTTGATTGATTTGCTCAGACCCATCTTTCATTTCAGGAGTTGAAATGGTACATTTCTTACTATTTCCATTCCCAAAAATGAGAAAATGGGTGTGAGTAAATCAAAAGGGTGGGTGTGCCACCTACAAATTGTACCTAATTTACAGCCAGAAAAATGCAAATTTCATCAGCATATCCTCTCTCCTTCTGTTTTGGTTAGCATATACACATCTTCTTGGGTGTATGTCCGACCCCAATTCACCATAAGAAAAGTCAACAAACAGATTTTCTACTAAGATGGCTGATAATTAAAATATTTTATATTATGGTTTTTAATAAATGCACCATTCCAATGCCAAAAAGTAGAAAAATGGGTGTAGTTTATCAAAAGCATGGGGTTTCAAAAGTATAATTTGTGCATTTTATTCCTAGTGTGGTGAAGGGGATGTATGATTGACTTTTGCACTGATTCCAATGGTCCAACGGTCGTGGCCAGACCTACTGGGATTTTGATTGGTGGGGCCTTTTATTTTATTAAAGTTCCATGATCTAGTCAGTTTAATTTATGTATGCCTGCGTATCAAGTGTCATGCACAGCCAGAGTATCAGGTAACTTTGGAGGGTTTATTTGATACTCTGGCAGTGTATGAAGCTTGATATAACGGTACTTGGCATATATTAACTCGAATAAACAGACTATATTGTGAAACCCATTGTCGCGGATTCATAGTCTCAAAATCAGATTTCTTGAACAATCTTAACCTTTGATTCATGGTCACCTGTTCATTGAAACAGCACCATTGAATACTTTTTCATTTTTAGTCCAATCAATGCCACCAATCTGATAACCATATAATGAAATAATTTTAATTTTTAGTTCATGACCCATCTAAAGTGGGACCATGATTTGGACAGTTTAATTCCAATTAGTTGTATGCCACGTATGCAATTTTAAAGGAATTTCTAAATGGCTGCAATAGGTCCTGCCTTTAATCAAATTCTTAATTAAGGATTATTTGATACTCTGGCAGAGCGTGATGGTTGATAAGCAGGCAATCAAAAATTGTACATGTGTTATTAACTCAAATTGAACAGTGTATTAACCATCACACTCTGCCAGAGAAATGAAGCTTTCCTCATTGTATATGCATCTAAATCATGGGGTGTACATCCACAGGGACTTGATCCAAGATCAACAGCCAACTTATTCTCCAATGCTGTTTGCATTGGCGAAAAGGCAATAAACGGTGAGGAATGCTTCTTGCTCAAGCTCGAAGCAGAGCCGGCGATGCTGAGGGCGAGAAGTAGCAACAATGTGGAGATAATTCGCCACACGGTGTGGGGCTACTTCAGCCAACGGACGGGCCTTCTCATCCAATTTGAAGACTCCCATCTTCTCCGAATAAAGGCCTCCAGCGATGGCGATGAGAGTGTCTATTGGGAGACAACAATGGAGTCGTCGATCGAAGACTATAGGCAGATCGATGGTGTTAACATTGCACATTCGGGCCGCACCGCAGTCTCATTGTTTAGGTTCGGCGATAGCTCCGAAAACCATACCAGGACGCGAATGGAGGAGGCGTGGACCATCGAAGAGGTCGATTTTAATATATGGGGATTGTCCATGGAATGTTTCTTGCCGCCGGGGGACTTGAGGAAAGAACAAGGGTGCGACGTAATGGCGAAGGATAAGCGTCCTCCTTTCGTGCCTCTAGCCTCTAATAAGATCATCGGTTCGTCTAAGGTCGTGGCCATCAACATGGACGACTCATATTCAATCAATGGTGATGATAAAGAAGAGAGATAAAAAAAAAAAAAAATTGTTTTTTGTTTAATGTATATATGTCTATACTTTTTATACAATTTAAGTTCAATAGAAGCATAAAGTTTCAAATTCCATTGAACTTCTAACATGTGCAATTTTATTTTATTTTTAATTTTAATAGCAAAGCTATAATAAGATCATACCATGCAAAATGTTATATTAGGTAATGTGATGTACTTCCAAATTGTGGTTTTGCCGAGCGTCCGAAGCGTGCTTAAGGTTACATTTAGACGCAAAAGGAATTGAATTGCAAATATTCAGTTTAATCAAGAGGAAATGTAAATATAAATAGCGTTTTTTAGTGTTCAAAACAAGCAAATAGCCCTCAAATTATTGTTACGCTGCTTTCGGTCCAACTTGAAAGTATTGGGATTGTAATTTGGAGCCTGTATCGTGTGTATGAACGTTGAACACTATTTTGATAGACTTCCAAAAATTAGTTATCTCTTTTTAGTTAATCATAATCGTATATTAGAAACTATATTTCTTTTTTAAAAGGATTGAAAATAGTTTTAATAACCAACACTTATAATTTCTAACATATAATTATGATTAACTAAAATGAGATGAACTCATTTATAGTTGTCTACCAAACAAGCCTGGGAACTTATTATGTGAAATCCTACTTACTATAGTAGAAGTAATTTTCATGCTTGCATGAATTTATTTATTTATTTTCATCTAGACATGCTCTAATAACATTACTATTCAAGTTATGAAATATTGTTCGTAATCAATAAATCTCGAGCATATTGGATTACTTACATCAAGGACCTCTCATTCACTTGTTATAATCCAATACTTGAGAGAGAGAGAGAGAGAGAGAGAGAGAGAGAGAGGGGTTGTGTTTAAAAATGTTTCGTGTGTGTATATATATATATATATATATATATATATATATATATATATATATATATATTCTTCTTTTAATTCTTACATTCATTCATATATCCCACGTGAACATTTAGACTCGTGACGTTAATGTTGAAACGCAGTGCGTCTACCACTAAGTCATGAATTAAGAAATATAAATGCTTTGTAATTTGTTGAAAAGTACTTCAGGAGATTTCAAGATATTTTTTTTTTTTTTTTTTAAAGAAAATTTACAAAAGAAAATTGGCATATCCATTTATAATCTTTGAATGTCATTCCCGAACAATATATAATATCCGATACACCGATTTTATCGCTTGGTCCATCGAACACTGCATCCAAATGAAGCTTATAAGTGTTTTTGGACGACATGAAAATTAGAATAAACGCAAAGCCTATTTGTAACTTCTCATCAACCCTGAGAATTGGGATCATGGATTCCCAACTTATTTGAATAGTACCTGACTTGGCTGAGTCGACTCAGAGTCACAACTCGAATTGAGGCCAAATGAGTCAGGACGAGTTGCCGAGTTAAAAGATCCATGATTGAGCTCACCTAAAGGTGCAATCATACTGAAATATCTTGTCACATCAAGAGAAATTTGATGTCCATTTCAATAATTATTTTGTCCATCCTACTTCACGATTCAATCCCATAATGATTTTCCTTTGTTCACAAGGGAATTGTATAACCTTCTTTACTTGCATAGCTAGAGAATTGCTCCCACAAGCACCTGTACCTCACTATTTATGGTATAGACCTTTTTCAGTCGTCCAATAAATTAAATGTTGAGTTTTGTATAATTGAGTTTTCAAAATCCTTATTTGTTTCTCTGATTTAAATTTCAATTTAATTTTTGAAATCAAATTAAAGTTAAAAACTGTTTTTATCTTTACTCTATTTATATAGAATCTTATAACTGTTACAAGTAGTGAAGACAAAAAGAAAAAAATAAAATAAAATAAAATCTTTTCACTACTTCTATGAACTCCAACAAACAGTCTCTTTTGGTCCATTAGATTAACTTAATAGAACAAACAAAGTCAGTTTATGTGATACTTGTGTGTGGCTGGTTCTTGGGTTCAATTTATCTGTTAACTTGAGCACCATTGAAAGGAATTTGTCCTAAGTTACAGCCGTGATCTCTTAGGACCAGTTTGGATACCACTAAATAAGTTATTTTTTTAACTTTTATTAAGTTATTAAATTACTTTTTTACTTAAGTTAATTTAGTAAGCATTATTGTAAAAGTATTTTATCGGCTAAAAGTTAATTATCTTAATAAGTTTTTTTTTTTAGTGTCTTTTTTTTTTCCTTGTACCTAAGTATGTATCAAAGAAGTTCTCTCTCACTATCCATGTCAAAGGAGGCTCCATATGATAGATTGTCCACATCGAAGGTGGGGCTCATATGATTGATGACCTTAGATTAATGTGGGCCCACATAATGGATAATCTACATCAAACGTTGGCCCAAAATGGTAAATAGCCCACATCCAAAGGGAGAGTAGATTGCCTGTAAGTCTGTGACCCTGTGCCCGGGGCTATATAAAGATGTCCCTGCATGACAAATCCACTCCATTCATCTATTTTGAAAGATCATAACATGACAAAATTTTTAAAATTAGGTAGATCCAAAACTCATGTGAGCCTTAACATATGAAACAGTGGGGATTAAACGCATCATTTGCATTTCTCTTTGCTATGGCCCACTAGAGTTTTGGATTAGGCTGAAAATTGAGCCTATGGAGTTTCAAGAGGTGCCACATCATGTGGACCATTAAGACACGTGTGCAGAGGTGTGCGGGTAAGCATTCATCTCTCTCTCTATATATATACACACAGGTACGTGTGCACCTTTGCACACGTGTTATGGGCGTCTAATCCGAACGGTCCATGTGATGCAGAATCCCATAAAACCTTAAATGACAAATTTTTGCCCTGATATAAAATTCTGGTGGGCTATAACAAAAAGAAATGAAAATCAAGGGAGAAAACTGTTGTCATTTTTCATGGCCCACCAAAGTTTTGGATCAAAGTAAAAATTGAGCTGGGAGGTTTCATGAGGTGTTGCTTCATGTGGACCGTTTAGATCTTGGAGTCACATTAAGCATGATGAGTTCTCCAAAAAGTTTACACGAGTTCAGTGCGAACTGGTGGGCAGCGGAGCATTGGGATATATATATATATATATATATATATATATATATATATAAACTTTTTTGAGAACTCATCAGATCTGATGAGTTTCAAAATTTTGAACGGTCCACATGAAGCAGAACCTCATGAAACCCTTGGTACAAAATTTTACTTTGATCCAAAACTTAGGTGGGCCATGAAAAATGCAAACAGTTTCTTCCCTTGAATTGAATTTCTCTTTGCTATGGCCCACCAGAATCTTAGATCATGGTGAAAATTCACCCCCTAAGGTTTCATGGGATTCTGCATCTTATGGACCGTTCGGATTCGACACTCATGACACGTGTGCAAAGGTGCGCATGTGCTTAGGTGAGCATGCCTCCATATATATATATATATAAAGAGAGAGAGAGAGAGAGAGAGAGAGAGAGAGAGAGAGCCTAAAAGACAATTATCATGTGATCACCGGTGGTTCGGCCTAGGTCTAGAGGAGCGCCCACATGCAGGGATGGTCGCACCAAATTCAACTAGGCATATCAATTCTCAAATTCATCCATGCACACGATATGGGACCAATGGGCCCACTCTTGAAGAATTCAGGGTAGAGAATGGCTTTTAGTTCTGTTTTTAGATTATTATTATTTTTAAATGGGATTTGATGCTTTTGAACTATGATGCATACCGAATGTTCGAGGAAATGACAAATGGAGACATGTATACCAAATGTTTGATGTGATAACTAACAGAAACCTAGATTTTTGTTGTTATTTTGTGCTCCATGTGATTCCAACTCCATGCTAAAGAAAGAACAATTGGCTAAAGTATGCTTACCATCACATGCCATGCGTGCATACATTTGGATGCTCGATTGAACTAAATTTGTGTGTTGTTTGTTACAATCCCAATGAGTGAAAGAGCCTAGCTTGAGTCGCCATCAACCGTGGGGCTTTTGGCATATTGGTTAGGTTCTATAAAGCCAAATGGTCCATTTGAAGAGCCTACTTTTAATTCTTCCCACCTACTTTAGTTAATGTAGCTTTTTTGCAATTAAAGATGAGATCATTCCTCTCTTTCCACATCTCCCAACATAACACATGGAAATATTTATACATGTGCATAAACATTGAGTGTTTTGTAAAATGATTAAGAAATGCAAGGGCATTTTGCATATATCCATTTAATACTAAAATTCATTGGGTGAGACCAAATTGGTAGTTGAAACCAATGTTACCTAGCTAAAACACTAAAACCTCCCATTTTTTCTGTTCTGGATCGAGCGATCCAGACCATTGTTTCTAGTGACCCAAAATTATGGCTCTATGTTCTTACTATTGATTAAGTTAATGTAAATTTATATTAATAACAGGCACTGCTTCATATATAAAGTGCAATGTGAGTTCATATATAAAACTATATTGCATAAACAATGTATGTATTGGAAGGACACACATGGCTTTATCCCAGTGTTGGCAATGCTTGGGGTCGTATATAATAATAACATTCACTGCTTCATACACAATGTATTTATTTGAAGGAATTCATGTAGAATGGTAGGTTATAGTTGCAAAACTTCAATTGTTATTGCTTGGGGTTTACATTGCTTGAGTTGTTCGCGTGTTCAATGCTGCTCGCATACTCGTGTTGAGATTTCTCTCAAACCTGCTCTCGCAATTTTGTTTAGTTTCAAGTTATTTTTATTTTTATATTCTCATTTGAGAGGAGAAAATTATTGATAGAGGGACAAAATTACGAAATTCTTCCATAGTATTATTAATGTGCGGGTAAGAAGGAACAAGATTGGAAGTGTGGTGGTGGATGACAGAAGAGTTGAAGAGAAAGAGCAGGTATTTGATACACAGTAATTAATTACCACAAATCCCTTCTCATTGACAATGGGTGGCCAAGAACTACTCTTGATGACCTAGAGTTTGAGTGCCTTTTTGACATTGATGCAGCTTCATGAAGAAAATTAATCTTTTAATTTCATAAATAATTTCTTTTAACCTTCTGTAAGATACATTTAAAAAGAAAAAAAAAAAAGAGGCTGATTTACCTCGACGTGGTTGAGGCACAACTCAACCTGAACCCAAATGAGTTAGGATGAGTTACCTAGTTAAAATATACATGATTGGGATGAAGAGAATTTTGATGTCCAATTCAACAGTATTTTGTCCTTTGTACCTTATGATTCAATTCAATAATGATGTTCCTTTGTTCACAAGGAAATCAATCATTTAACCTTCTCTACTTCCATAGCAAGAGAATTTCTCGTACTATTTGTGGTATAGGCCTTTTTCAGTCTTTCAATAAATGAAATGTTGAGTTTTTTTCTTCAAAATTTCCTTCCTCAAGGGATTTAAAATTGTGTAAATGGTGGGGTTCTTTGAAAGTAGTTCCATTATGAGTTTTTCCTTTGTTCCGCATAGATAGGGACAAGCATTCTAAGCACTTTATGAGGAGAGATTGTTGCTAAGGGCCTTGAGTCTCTTAAAGAGACTATGCATCATGGGGCATTGGGGTGAGTGTGCTCTCTGCAATTTTTCTCACATACTGAGCCAGCCAGTTCGATTTGGGTGCAGGTGGTCTGCTTATCCCTATGCATGGAACTATATTCATCTCTTAATTTCCTAAATAATTTCTATTAACCTTCTTTAAGATATATTTTCAATCAAGCTTCAAAATGTTCCAACTAGTATTCTACTAAACCTATATAGCCCACTCTAGTAGCCATGCTAGCATTGTCTCTAGCCAGTTCAGGAGATCTCTTTTAAAGCTGACTACTATTTTTATGTGCTCTCCATATCTCATTATCTCTGACATGGAGCTTGCCTCGTTTCTTTGATGTCTAGACCAGGTTTTGGTTTTGGCTTAGCCTCCCTTTGCTGGGCCTTTTTGCCTTTTTTTTTTTCTTTAAAAAAAATTTAATTTTATTTAATTTTATTTTAATTGCTTTAAAAAAAAAAAAAAAAAAAAATCCTTTTCAGCCCTAGGATAATAATAAGGGTCTTACCGGCTTGCTTTTCCTATATATATATGTGTGCGTGTGTGTGTGTGTGTGTGAGAGAGAGAGAGAGAGAGAGAGAGAGAGAGAGAGAGGCATGCATGCTCACCTACGCACCTGCGTACGTGCGCACCATTGCACACATGTCATGGACGTCTAATCCGAATGGTCCATGTGATGCGGCATCCCATGAAATCCCAAGGGATTAATTTTCACCCTGATCTAAAACTGTGGTGGGCCATAACAAAGATAAATGCAAATCAGGGGAGGAAATTGTTTTATTTTTCATGGCCCACCAAGTTTTGGATCAAAGTATAAGTTGGGCCTTAGGAGTTTCATGGGGTTCTGTATCACGTGGACCATTTAGATTCGGGACTTACATCACGTATGATGAGTTCTCGAAAAGTTCACATGACTTCCATGCGAATTGGTGCGCAGCGGAGCATTTGGATATATATATATATATATATATATATATATATATATAATATATATTATATTATATATATATATATATATATATATATACATATATATTCTACTAAACCGATTTTGTATCTTTTTTTTTAAACATTATATTAGGGGTGAAAAAAATAACTACTTTCATATATTCAATTCCAAAACATGCTTCGCAACGGTGTAGAAAATGCAATGTGTCATATATATATATGTGTGTGTGTGTGTGTGTGTGTGTGTGAGAGAGAGAGAGAGAGAGAGAGAGAGAGAGAGAGAGAGAGAGAGGCATGCTCACCTTCGCACCTGCATACATGCGCACCGTTGCACACATGTCATGGACGTCTAATCCGAATGGTCCATGTGATGTGGCATCCCATGAAACCTCAATGGATTAATTTTCACCCTGATCTAAAACTCTGGTGGGCCATAACAAAAATAAATGCAAATCAAGGGAGAAAACTATTTTATTTTTCATGGCCCACCAAGTTTTAGATCAAAGTATAAGTTGGGCCTTAGGAGTTTCATGGGGTGCTGCATCACGTGGACCATTCAGATTCGAGACTTACATAACGTATAATGAGTTCTCAAAAGTTACGCACGAGATCCATGCGAATTGGTGCGCAACGAGCATTTGGCTCTCTCTCTCTCTCTCTCTCTCTCTCTCTCTCTCTCTCTCTCTCTATATATATATATATATATATATATATATATATATATATATATATATATATTCTACTAAACGCGTTTTGTAGCTCTTTTTTTTAAACATTATGTTAGGGGTGAAAAAAATAACTACTTTCATATATTCAGTTCCAAAACATGCTTTATACCACCGACAACCGTGTAGAAAATGCAATGTGTCAAAAGTAACTCAAATGAGGAATCGACTATTGCATGTGAGGCCCACCATGGCGTGCGAATGACATCTAGAGTTGGGCATGGGACAACTCGACTTAGTAGACTCGTACAAGCCTGACTCGATCCGAATCAAGTAGACTTCGTCCAATCCAAACTTAAACTAAGTTAAGTTTATGTTACCCAGTAACTTGACTTGACCCGAAATCCAACTCGGTACTGACTCGATTCGATTCGAAACCTGACTCATGTGTGTGTGTGTGTGTGTGTGTGTGTGTGTGTGTGTGTGTGTGTGTATATATAAAACTCCATATTTGACATTTCGTATCTGAGATGCCGTGTAATTGATGGAGAGACTGCAATTCCGACATGTGTAGCCAGGTTTTGAGTTGTGATTTCAGCCTGTGGATACCTGTTGTACCTGGCCCGACTCATTGCCGACTTGACTCGGTACCTGTGACCGGGTCAGACTCGGTTCGGATTAGTCTAGGCTAGACTCGGACTCAGATCAGGTCAAGTATGCTAGACTTGGCAATAAATTGGGTCGAGTTCAGGTCATATCTATTTCAAAACCAAATTGAGTCGGGTTAGCCCTAGCTCGATTCGGCTCAACCCGATGCCTAGCTCTAATGACATCTAACTTGTTTGGGTTGTCCCAAAAATAAAATGAGACTCCTAAAAATTCAAGCTCATCCAATTGTCATGTCGGCTAGCACATGAATTTGAGAACAAAGTTCTTAGGTTGCCCCTACTGTATCCTACCTTATGATTGTTGTCTTTTTGTAATAAAAATAAATTTCAAAAACAAAAATTATTTTTAGAAAGTAAATAAATATATTAATTATTTAAACTTTTCATAAATAATGTGTATAGTAAATGGGTAAGAGAAGGGTTTTGCTTTTTGCACCGTTTGCGAGCACAACGTGGGCTATAGGGTTGCTTCGGTGCTTTATTAGGTGCGCATCACGTGTGGTTCAAATTTTTTGCCATGGTGCAACTTGATTACCTTGATGTATTATTAATCTTAGTGTTGATTGAGAGTGACTGTGACATGGTTGTACATGTGGCATATACACCACGTGTCGCACATGTGGCAACAATTTTAAACGGTTGGACAAAATTTTTCTGTTTAAAAAAGTACAAAAATAACTGTCATAGGACAAAGAACTCCATGACCATTCAATTGCTATAAATACTAGATATTATGATCCAGAAATGCATTCTTCTCTCTATTGTGCAGTACTCTTGAATTTGATTTCTTACTGTGTTTTTCTAATTCATTAAAAAAGTATATCTGTGTCGAAACTAGAAATATGTTCAACACTTAAATGTGCAAATTTTTATCTATTTTTTGAAGAAATTAATTTTCATCATAGGGTAACACCGGTGGACAGGTTGGATGCCATAAACCGTTCTACCCCACATGGAATTAGTTGCACAAAATTCTCGTCTACAACAGGAAGAGAAACCTTGTAAAATAAATAAATAAATAACCACCATTGTAATGCCTAAAGACATCATGTGATGACCCGTAGTTCGGCCTATCTCGTGTAGAGGAGGGCCCACATGCGGAGATGGTCCCCAGATTGGAGCCATCTGTCCTGTTGGTGCTGCCTTTTATGACATGTGCTCTGATACTGGCAAATTTGTTCATGGAGCTGAATCTGGGCCGTTCAAAATTTTATATATTTATTTAAGTTCCACATTCAACTAAGCATATCAATGGTCAAAATCATCCATGCTCCATATGGGCCCAGTGGGGCCAGTCTTGCTGATGATCCTGAGTGGCAACATGAAACTCCTTCAACATGGAATTTTGGTTGGATGAAGAAGCAATGGTCTTATATATCATCAACGGTGGGATTCTATTTCAAAGGGATTGTATGATATCTGGCCCACATCTTTGTACATTATTCTTAGTCATTGAATTTTGATGGGTGGACCCATGTATCTTATAATCCAGACCATTGGCCTGCTTCATCCTGCTATAGAGAGGATACCCTTAAAATCTCCATGGAAGATCCCATCAACCACTAGGGCCTTTTCAGCTGATGTGAACCGTTGTTTATGTCTCTTCCTAACCATCCAATAGTGGGCCACAAATCAAACCCATCGAGAAGGTCATCAAGTCATAGTCTATCTAGATCAGACGCATGAGAGCAAAGGTCCAGATCACTGAACTAGGCCCCCTTAAGCTCGGATGTCAAACACACGCTTGAGATGTTGGCACGTGTAATGGAATGCACCTTAATCTTACTTCTAACTAACTGAACTGATGACTATTCCGTAAAACACTCAAGAGAAAAACTTTTGATACTCTGGTAGAGAGTGCTCAATGATACGCAGGAGTTAGAAATTAGGTAGGAAATTGAACGTTTAACATGCAAGTAATTCAAACTAAGCTGTCCAAATTATGGGTCGCAGTTTAAGATGTATCGTGAACTTAAAAAATATGTTGTGTCGTAATCTGACCGTCGGATTGGTGGACATTTATTGGACTGCCAGGAATGAAAAGCATCCATGGTCGTATTTCAACTAACAATTTCTATGAATCAGAGGTTAGAATAATTCAAAAAATTTCAATTTTATAGAGTAACTTAGATACATTGGGTTCCACAATTTAGTCGGTTTAATTTGAGTTAATGTCTTCCATGTATGCAATTTCTGAGTTCCTGCGTATTAACTTTCATACTCTGGCTGAGTATCAAACCGTTCCGCAACAACACTCATCTATCCAGCTCGTGAGAAGGGGTTAACTGTCATTAAGAAAAAATAACATGGACAAATCGGTCTTTTCATCTAAGCCCTCGTCTCTCTACGCCTAAATCTGAGTAGCCTCTTCCTCTCTCGACTGAAACGAAAGGGAAAAAGGTGAGATTTTTTATTATTTTTTTTATTTTTCTTTATCTGTAGTTTTGTTTTATGTAATTTTTTTCTTTAAGTTTCTATGTTTTTGCTGTGTCAATCTCAAATCTTGAGGAATTCAGGGTAGAGAATGGCTTTCAGTTCTGTTTTTGGATGTTGAAAAAAAAAAGGGGAATTGAGGCTTTTGAATTGTGATGCATGCCGATTGTTCGACGAAATGCCAAAGGGAAACATGCACTGTTTGCCCCACATGCATACCAAATGCTTGATTTGATAACTAACAGAAAATTGCATATATATATATATATATATATATATATATATATATATATATATATATATATATATATAAAATTTGTTTTTATGTTGTTTTGTGTTCCATGTGACTCTGAATCCATACCAAAGAAAGAACAATTGGCTAAAGTATGCTTACCATCACATCCTATGTGTGCATGCATTCAGATGCTTGATTGAACTAAATTTGTGTGTTGTTTGTTACAATCCCAATGAGTTAAAGAGCCTTGCTTGACACGTTTCATCAGCCGCGGGGCTTTTGTCATTTGATTAGGTTCTATCAGAGCCAAATTGCCCATTTGAAGAGGCTACTTTTAATTCTTCCCACCCACTTTAGACAATTGAGCTTCTTCCTTTTCTTTCTTTTTCTTTTTTCTATTAAAGATTCGATTGTTCCTCTCTTCCCACATCTCCCAACATAGCACGTGGAAATGTAGGGAAATATTTATACATGTGCCTAAACACTCTAGTGTTTTGTAAAATGACTAAGAAATGCAATGGCATTATTAATGCGCATTTCATACTGGGCTCGAGTGAGGTAACCTGTGGGATGCGAGAACACAGTCGGGGTGGGTCACATTCCATATGTGCATTTTCACACCGGGCTCAAGTGGGGTAGCCCATGGGATACGGGGACATACTCAGGGTGGGTGACCGATGTGATTTGGGGCCCATGGGGGAGGTCTCGTGTTCGAGACTTCTCACTGGGGGTGATTAATGTGCATTTCACACTGGGCTCGAGTGAGGTAACCCGTGGGATGCGGGGACAAACTCGAGGTGGGTGACCCATGTGATAAAGGGATTTGGGGCCCACAAGGGGGGTTCAGCCGAGGTCCTAACCCATGAGATGTGGGGCCTGGACTATGAGATAAAGGGATTAATTCGCCATGTTCTAACAATTCAAGCTTTTAAAGTAAGTGTTTAATTGTCCTGCATCAATTATGCACATATGCGTTTTGATAATATGAAGATAATTTGTGAATTTAGGTTATTCCCACTAAAATTCATTGGGTGAGACCTAATTGGTGGTTGAAACCAATATCACCTAAAACACTGAATCCCCCATATATATATATATATTTTTTTCTGGATTGCGTGATCTAGATTACTATTTTGTATGATCCAAAATCATGGCTCTATATTCTTACTATTGATTTAGTTAACTCAAATTTATATTACCAATGTGGATGTTCATACTTTTATTGATTTAGCTATCATATAACACTAAGCATGCGGGGTCTATAATAATAGCATTCACTGCTTCATATATAAGGTGTAATGTGAATTCATATATAGAACTATACTGTACACACAATGTATGTATTGAAATGCACACATGATCCTATCCAAGTGTACCATGTATTAGAGGAAGTAGCATAACACTAGCCTTTCCCATACCATGCACCAAAGCGACCCAGGATCAAGATAACCTTGGTCAATGCGGACCATATAGTCTGTTTGTTTGTGTCGCCGTATGTATGAGAGTAGACTAATTATGTGTTTAGACGACCTTGCTACTAAATTTTCTTGGCTATATAAAGTAGTTCCCACTAACCCCGAGTAACTATATGATATACATATGTGCGAGTCTGTAGAAAGTGAGCTATGTACTAATTTAGCCAACTAGTAAGCAAGTTTAGGTTATGATTTAAATGGGAATGTGTTGTAGATCCAGCCAATTGACAGACCAGGCTACTGTGATTTGCACCACACAAACGTACAGCTGTGCAGCTGAAAACATGTTGCAGAACTGTTGCTGGGCATCAGAAATGCCCTTTTAGTAGTGTTTTTTGTTTTTTTTTAATAATCTCATTGTTTGAAGTTTTTGATTAACAAACAAGATAAAAGCTTGGAATTTGTATAGGAGATTTGGAAATGGTAGGAAAGAGAATGACAGAGATCAAGGTATTACATAATGGTATCGGCTAGCTTATCAATTAGTTTGGAGGCTGATGTAATTGGGATTCTCGTGTTGTCGGTATCGCTACAAGTTTCGCTGGCCGGAGATAAAGATATAATATCGTTATCGCCAATAACCAGAAATGCAAAGAAAATGGGAGAAACATAAAGAAAATGGTTGAATTTTTCAGTGAAACTTTAGGATATGCCTAAATACACATATTTTTCAGTGCAACATAAAGCAAACCCCTTGTTCCAAAAAATGAAGTAGATCCAAGTCTCAGATGGACCACACTATAGAAAACAATGTTGATTAAATGCTCACCACTAAAAACTTCCAAGTACCCACCGCAACGAGGATTTTCAATCCAACCCGTTGATAAGGTCAACCAGACCAGACGATCCAGACCTGGATGGAGGGAAAATACAAATATCAATTTTTATGACCCACCACCATTGTTTCCAGTGGTATGGTCCACCTGAGATTTGGATCTATTTAAGATTTCATATCACTTATTAAATGATCTGTAAAAACTGATGGACGGTGTGGATATACGAAAAACGTATCAAGGTAGGCCCACATGGCAAGGATAACACCCATTATAACACCTAATCCACTTAATAAGGAAACGGGTTGTGTACCGAGTATCTCAGTACACTATAGTGTACTAAGTAGACTCTGTGGGGCACACGATGATCTATATGTTATATCCATGCCGTCCAGATATTTTGATAAACCATTTTAGGGCATGAGCCCAAAAATGAGGCAATCGAAGGCTCAAGTGTACCCCACCACATGAAGCAGTGAGGATTTAAAGCCTACCGCTAAAAACTTCTTGGGGGCCACAGAAGTTTTGGATCAAGCTGATATTTAAATTTTCCCTTCATACAGGTCCATGTGACCTTATGAATAGGTTGGATGGAAAATAAACATCATGGTGGGCTGTAGGAAGCTTTTAACGGTAGGAGTTCAATCTCCACTAATCCATGTGGTGCTGACTATCCGTCTTTTAGTTAGGTTGGTAGTACCCAATCCATGACATTCTCTTCGTGTCTACGATTAAAAAAAATAATAGAATTTCGTTTATTGGAGTTTCGCTGAAGAAAGGGGTTTTCGAATGAGGGTTTCAAAACCCTAAATCCAGAAGAAATCCACCAAAATTACAGAAATTTCACCGAAATCTGCAACATCAATCTTCCAATTGAAGAAATAAAAGAAAATTTTGCAGTTTTTCTTCTTCTGAGTTCCGATCAACTAGGTATTACCTTTTTTCAGCCACGCCTTCCATTTTTTTTTTCCCCGATTTTTAGGTATTTATCGGAAAAAGAGATAGCTAGCTACAGTATTCCCGTGTTGGTTGGTGGCCACAGTCGATATTCTCAGTGATAATCCATATTATTGACAAATACGGAAAATTTCACCGATATTCCGTAGAGAAACGATAACTTGGGGTGTCGGTGTCGCCAGTGCAGCGACACCGATATTATGGGCGATAATGTCCCACACGTGTGGATATATATATATATATATATATATATATATATATATATATTATATAATATATATATATAGGAAAAGGTTCTATACGGTCGAGCTCATGGGAACTCCCCATGAGGTCGAGCTGTGTGGGCCCCACCATGATGTATGTCGAACATCTAACCCCATCAGTCAGATGCACCATTCCATAGTGGGCCTAGGGCTTAAAAATCAAGTCAATCCGTGACTTGTGTGGGCCACACCACATACAAAAGTTGAAAGGGGTTACCCTCCATTAAAACATTCATAATCATTTTTTGGGACCACCGAGATGTGGTTCACAAATCCAACCCATCCATTATGTGTGTCCCACTTGGATGAGGGGTCAGACAAAAGTTTCAGACGCATCCGAATTTCAGGTGGGCCCCACCAAGTGTTTTTATATGTTTTAGGCATGTCTTCACATGATTTTAGATGGTATGGCCCACCTGAGTTCTGTATACAGCTGATTTTTGGGATATCCCATAATTTAAAGGGGACCCATCAAATGCACGGTGTTGATGTTCGACATACATCATGGTGGGGCCCAAACAGCTCGACCTCATGGGGAGTTCCCATGAACTCGACTGTATAGAACCTTTTCCCACACACACACACACACACTTTGAGCAGGATGTTAGCTAAAGGTCAGGATGCAGGCATCATTTTGTGGATTTAGGCGTTAAGAAGACCCTAAAAGGCTTCTTTAGGTCATTGAGGGTTATTCGGCAAGGTGACCCCCTCTCTCCCTTCTTTTCCATTGTGGTGGGAGAAACTTTGAGCAAGCTGTTAGCTAAGGGCGTGTTTGATTTTCCAATTCACTAGGAAATACCCCGGTAAATGGTAATAATTATTCCCTCCGTAGTTGCCGCACTCTTCCCCATGGTTGATTTGACAGTCTACTTTTTGGAGGTAAAAATGGCAAATACTATAAAATATTTATGGGTCCCACCATGATGCATATCATATATCCACACCGTTCATCCATTATGTCAGATAAATTTATGATATAAGCCAAAAAATGAGGCATATCCAATACTCAAGTGGACCACGCCATAAAAAAATGTGAATTAAATACTTACCGTTAAAAGCTTCCTGGGGCCATTGTTTCTTTTGGTATGGGCCAGTTGAGTGTTGGATCTAACTCATTTTTCTTCTCATATCTCAAAATGTTGTGATAAAATGGATGGACGGAACAGATATATCATATACATCAAGATGGGGTCCTAAAATGGCCACTACTACTTTTGAACCGGTTTCCAAGAAATGAAATTCCCACTAATATTCAAACGGGTGAAACGGTAATAATCACCCATTTCCAGGGTATTTACCGTTTCCCCGGGAAACGATAAAAATCAAACAGGCCCTAAAGGTAAGGATGCAAGCATCATTTTGTGGATTTAGGCCGAGTAGAGCGGGTGCCCAAATCTCCCATCTCTAGTTCATCGAGGGTGGACAAGCTAAGAATGATAATAAGGCCAAGGAGCAAGTCGAGCAAACGGTAAGGATTTTTGGATGTCAAGCAAGGGAAGACTACAAAGCACTTGTGGGATGTGGTGGTGGAGAGGCTTGAAAGGAAGCTCTCTAACCGAAAAAGTCAGTATCTCTCATTGGGTGGTCAAATCCTCATTAAAGCTGTTTTGGCTAGGTTGGAGGGGCATTGTCAAACCTTCATGCCCCTATTCAACTGCATAAAGTCTGTTTTGGCTAGGTTGGAAAAGTTGAGACGCTACGCTTTGTAGCATGGAGTGTATGGTAGGAAAAGATTTCATCTTTTGGGGTGGAAAGGGGTATGTAGAACTTATGAGGAGGGGCTGGTATAAGGGACTTGATAAAGATGAATTTGGCTCTTTTGGAAAAATGGCTTTGGCAATTTGGTAATAGGGAGGACTCTTTGTGCATAGGGTCATAGCAGAAAAGTATGGGTGCCAAGAAGGGGGGTGGAGTGTTGAGGACTCATTTCTCTATAGAGCTTCATGGGTCTGGAAGGGAATCTCTAGACTTAAGCATATGTTTAGTGCGGGGATTGACTTCTTTATTGGCAACTGGGAAGGAGTTCATTTTTGGGAAGATGTGTGAATCGGAGAATCCTCTCTCCAACCAGTGTTCCCTCAAATAGCTTACCTCTCTATGGAAAGGAACATTATGGCCAATAATGGCCAATACAGGGCATAACAACTGTTACTCCCATAATGGTTGAAAAAAATTAACTTTTTTCAATGTAAATCCATTTTTTTCATAATTTTTTCCACTCTTCTCATTCCAAAAACTTTCCTAGATCATTTTACAATAGATTTTGAACACTCGTACTATAATTTTTAGGGGATTAACATAGTAGATTGAAATGATTTGGGTGAATAGAAGCTTAGATGGCCATTTTTTCAAAAAAAAAAAAAAAAAAAAAAAGTGGTATAGATGCTTTTTTTTTTTTTTTTAATTTCTAATTCTAATGCTTGATTGTGATGTATAAATATTAGAGACACATAACCACTCCCTACATTTTATTAAAGAAGCACATAGATGTCAATATGGTTATATAACAACGTGAAAAAAAGTGGTATATATGTTTTTTGTTTTTTTTTAAAGAGTAACAATGATTTTATTAAAGAAGCACAAAGATGTCAATATGGTTACATAACAATGTGAAAATTTTATTGTTATACACATTATAGTTGCAAGTGCTTAAGATGTATAAAAACATGTCTACATAACTAGAAAAACATTGAAACTATATAAATCACCTGCATAAAAGATAAGTTATGGTTTCTACTATCAACTATGTCAATATGCATCTGCCAAACATGTCTAATACAGGCGTTGGGCACATAATTTTTTAGAAAATGGTGTCCTTGTTACATATGCTTGAGGTATAAATGAATTCTTTGAGTTTTTTTTATTACTTGGTCAGGTTTATGAACATTAGTCAGGACAAGTGTTTCACCTGCATCTGCTCCCAAATGTATGAGTGTGGTAATGAATAACCAAAATATCAATTGTATAGCGCCCAGATACCCTCTACTCACCAAAATGTACTTTGCCTCTGATTTTAAATGGGCTTATAGCTTGTTAGTGTGCCCAATTCCCATTTATTTCCTGCGGTCATGGTTTGTAGACTCAGTGCCTTGATTGACTCTTTTGGTCTTGAGTCGAGTCGTGACTCCCCGAGTCAAGGGGTGTATCCACCCTAGTCGGGGGTGTGATATCAAACTACATTGGTTAATAGTGAATCTGAGTTGACTCAGACTAGTTGTATCAATCCTGTCCGAGTCTTAAAACCATGCCGGTAGTTCCATCTTTCTTGTTTTCTGTAGTGCTATCTTGATGCCTGAGTTTCTTGCAACCGGTACATCTTCAGGGAAACAATTTTCAACACTGGGAGCTTTACCAGAATGTCATACTCGTGCATACATAGTTTTGGCCGGTTTGTTCATTCTCCTCCTGCCTCTAAACGACGTGATTTAATTTTGGCGAGACAAAGAATCCAATGCTCATCATGGCACCACCCAGTCCATTTGTGGCCAGGACATTTGCCACCGAGCATGTAAGTATGCTTTGTCTGTTGCAAATTTTCTTTTATTTTTTTGTTGCTGTTGCCATCGTATGCTTCTCCACGGCACTATTGTGACATCACTATCATATGCGAAATCCCTATATAACATATAGAGCATTGCTTAGATCATGAGTGCCTCTCCATGCACGCATCACCAGTGTTGTCAAAATCATTACTGTATCGCAAATTCTAATAGGGATTGAATTGCATCAAATCACAAATCATATCATAACATAAGGTTTTTTTTTTTTTCTGATTTCTTTAAAAAATATCAAAAAATATAAATAAATCAGGCAAGATTAAAACTCATCAATCATCCATTGCCCATCAAAATGTAGCAAGAAAAGTAATATATATCATGATATTATCAACTGAGAACATGAATATGGTATACATATCATGATAGTAAAGGATTCTTTTCTCGTCTTTGGTTTCTTTTGTTGTCTTTAAAAAATTTACCGTAAAAAACATACAAGAGTCCTTTAACCATCCCTCTCTCTCTCTCTCATAAGCAAGATGGTAAAAATAAAGACGAAAAAATTGAATATAAAATAAAAGTTTTTCAAGTAAAATTTTGAGCCCATTTATGCAGTATACAATTCGATATGGTTGGTATGATGATTATTTAAGATTTGCGATTATGCAACATGAATTGTTGTGAATCATACAATTCTGATAACAGGTGACCTTACAACAATATTTGACAGTCTAGAACTTGTGTGGAACTTCAGAGCCATGGATCACATGGGCCAACTGTGTAAATGACCTAGGCCCTGAAATCAGGTTGGTTCACTCATCAAGCAGCCAATGGTTATTTGGAACTACAACTCATAGGTTAATCCACCACCCTTTTTCTTAAGACCTTTACAGTGTTTGCTTCCAATACTGACCCTTCCAATTATCAAAATGAGTTGTGAAAATGGGTTGTGGGTTAACCTACAACTGGTTGTAGGTGATCATCCACCATTTCTTTTTGTACACCTAGCCCATGCCTACCTGATGAGCTGACTGACCAAACCATCTACATTATTGGTTCACCTCATACATGGCCCCCGCATGTGCATGTGGGCTTGAAAAGCTCATGTGATAGCTTCAAATAATCTATCCTTTGCTCTCTTTTCTTGTCTCACTTGCTATTTCAACTTTGTCTATTTACTTGTGTTCATTTCAGTTCATTTCTTACTCATCTATTTACTTGCTATGTCAAGTGATATAAACTTGTATCCATCCATTTGCTGGTGTTTGTCCTCTGCGTGGTAAACTCAGTTGTTTTTGTCTTTTAAAGAGTAGTCTGTATTTTGATAAGCATTCGCTTCAGAGTTCTATAACGTTAGAATCATGGTGCAGGACTTAGTTCTTGTTCCAATTTAAAAAACTAACTATTAGATCAATTTCTCCAGAAGGAATTATCTCCTGATGCCTGCCCGCTATACAAGTGGGACAAGGTTTCGGTCATCTGTACCATTGCTCGGCTGGGCCCTACCATGGATGGGGAATGCTCCGACAGTCTTCCAGATTGGAAGATGTCATGGTTGGCCGTTTTGTTGACAGTTTCTTTCTTGTAATGTTTGTAGTTGACTGTTAGGAGGCTTAGGATATTTCCATCTGTGAGATTTTTGGGGCATCACACATTAGACAAACAGTCTGGATCACCTAACCATGGGCCCCACTTTGTGGGGATTGGATGGATCAGGAAAATTCAGATGGTGATTTATCGGGACTCAAGAGTCTTCGATCGGTGCAGATGATTTCTCTTACATTAGCCTATTTTGGTATTTATCCAGTGCAGGGCCCCATCATGAAATGACCCACTTGCATTCATGGAGTCAGCTGCAAGTGAAAAGTGGAGAATCAGAGGGAGCTCTAAGCGGAGAAGGCGTGATCTTGGATGAGCAGACCTTAGAGCAGGACTTACAGAGAGCGATTGAGGAAGAGAACTATGCCCGAGCAGCAAAGATCCGAGATAGCCTCCGCGTCCTCCATGAGGACAGCAAAGCCTCCATCCTTGCTGCAAACGCTCGTTTCTACAATGCGTTCAAGAACGGTGATTTGGCAGCCATGCATGCTATCTGGGCGAAAGGGGATAGCGTCTTCTGCGTGCACCCTGGTGCAGGTGGGATTTCCGGTTATGATCTGGTCATGGGGAGCTGGGAGCTTGTGTTGGGGGCCGACTATGAGTTCCCAATCCACATCGATCTGAAGAACGTCGAAGTCCACGTTAGAGGTGATATCGGGTATGTAACATGCATGGAAGTGGTTAAGACGAAAGGCAGCAGTTGGGGGAAACAGGTTGCGACGAATGTGTTTGAGAGGGCTGATGGGCAGTGGTTTATGTGTGTCCACCATGCATCACACATTGACCTTTGAGGTTTGCATTTCGATTGTAATGGTAACATATCGAAATTCGCTGCTTTTATTTTTATAGAGGCTCTTTTTCGTGTGTTTTTGTTATGTGGGCCATTTTCATGTGGTACATGTTTGCATTATGGGTGTGGCTTGATAGAGGAATCTTAAGTTCTAGGTCTCTGTATGGAAGTCCTATGCATTCACCCCCTCGGCACACATGCACGGCAAACACATCTGGTGATCAGGACTGTTGATTTGCCGGACTGTTGCGTCAATGCCATGTCAATGCCACAGGCTAGATGTAATGCAGGGACATTTTCACACCAGGCTCGAGTGGAGTTACCTGTGGGATGCGGGGACACACTCGAAGTGGGCGGCTCGTGTGAGTCGGTACCCATGTGATGTGGGGCCCACAAGCAGGGTTCGGCTGAAGTCTTAACCCATGCAATGTGGGGTCAGGGCTATAAGATAGAGGGATTAATTCGCCATGCTTTATCAGTTCAAGCCTTTAGAGCAAGTGATTAATTGTCCTGCACCAAAGTGGTATTAGAGTGGGAGGTCCGGGCTACCAAAAATCAAAGTGATTATATGACTCTGACCATCCAACTAAGTTTTTTGGGTTGGATGTTGACCACTTCTCTAATCATTCCTTTTGCTGGCCAACGGTTGGATAGTTGCCATGCACTGATGATCTTGCCTTTCGATTCCAAGTTCTCGCAGTTTGGTGATCGAAACCTCAGATCTGGTGGGGGCCACAAACGCAGATGCAGCTCGGTTTGCAGTTCAGACAAGTGGGACTAGTGTTTCCATTGCGTGCCAATGATTCCAACCTTTTGATGTGTCTGGCATGTGGTCCATCCATGTTGGGTTGGTTCAACAAACCAATGGTCTGCTTTACTGATTCATGGACCACACTTGTCAGAACTGAAAATGCGTGTAATACAGGGTAGATGATCCTATGAATTCATTCCCCTTGAGTTAGATGGGATGGGTGAGATGCCAAATTCATGAGAAATCCTTGTAAGTACACCTCGTAATTGGGACGCTGAAACAAAATAACATGCTTGAGGATTCATCTTTTTTTTTTTAAATTATTATTTAATGTGGGGCCCACTAAATGTCAATGGTCAAGGATTCAATGTCATTCGCCCATTTGAATTTGAATTAGCACTCCATTTTCAAATGATGCACAGCAAATAAGAGTGATGCGCAGGAAACCATGTAGGGCATCTGTGCGGTGCATGACCTGGTCACTACGATGGATATATATATATATATATATATATATATATATATATATATATATATATATAGGTGGGGAACCTGCCAACGGTGGTCCATGTTCGAGGTACACATTCAACCTGCCTGATGAGTGGTGCACCTAACTTATGCACTGCTCATATGCTCTACTCAAAAGTGTGGCACTCATGGAGGGGTTTGTGTAGGCCCCACTGTATCCTCTTTCACGGGTGGTTCGGTCCAAAAAACTGGGCCCACTACCATTCCTGCACCAACCCATGGCATCATCATATGAATCTATAATTACATTAATTAAAATTACGTAGAAAATCATGCAGAATAAAGGCTGATGGTCCTGTCCAAACTGTCAGTTCCGTGGCTGGATAGGAAAACCCGTCCAGCCCATACTCTCAAATTCCAAAGAGTTTTTTTTAATAGAAACCTAGCCTAGGTAGGCCATTGATTGCTTGCCTCCAAGTGTAGAGGTTCGTAAGTAATATCCCGTGAATACAGGGTCGATCCCACAGGGAGATGAATTGCGAGAAGGAGAAAATCAAATGCAAAACAAACTAAGTAATAATAATAATAAAAAAAAAAAACTAAACTGATTATTTGATTTTAGGAGTTTTGAATGGATGTAATTTAACTGAATTAAAATAACACCTAAACTTCAAAGTTCCACGCATAGGTTAATGTTCCAAAATCATGATGACTTGGATAACACAACTAGGATTTGAGCACAATGGTCGGCCTAATCGGAAAATAAAACAGTTTAAATATTTTAACAAATGATATAAAATATTAGAAAATCATGAATTTGCACCATTGATATATATTCTCAAGTGTTAGTGATTTTAAGAATTCAATATCAATGAGATAATGAAAATAAAAGAAATATAACAGGTTGAGAACCTCTACTATCTAAGAAATCTAATTGATCTAGGATAAGCCTATCCATCAATGTGGATCTCATATGATAGAAACATATGGATCTCACATTAGGATAAAAAACTAAACTTAAACAATAGATAACATACATACACCATTCTTCTCATCATTAAAATAATCAATCATCATAACTTGAAGAATTATTAAACCCATGTGCTTCCCTTCTAGCTTTGGTTAGAGGGAACTTAGAAAAACATAATTAAATTGCAGAAATAAAAGGCAACAAGAAATAAATAAATGCAAATAGAAAAGATGTAAAATAAAAAAACAACTTATAAAACTTTAATAAAATTTAAAACTCTTTAAAAATCCTAAATCTTGCTTTGGGAGGTCTTGAATGATGCTTAGGAATGCCCTGAGAAGCCCTATTTATAAGTGGGGAACTCCAATTTTCGTACAAAGTTGGAAAACTCTAAAAACCGCCTTAAATTTACACAATTTTTTAAAATAGACTTTTCGCTGCACAGCTTTGTTAAAATAGTCTTAGACTTCAGAGTTTCAGAATACACTTTTGCAAGACGATTTAAAGATTCTTCACTTCAAATCTTCGATTCTTTTTATTCCTCACTTAGTTTTCTTGGATCATTTACATATGAATTCTTCAATCTTGGTTTTCTAAGATTCATCTCTTGCCTTGGTGATTCTTGAGCATCAAATTCATGCTTTTAGCACCTTTTTCAATCTAAGCTCGTAAATTCACCTTGAAACACATACATGAGTAAAATAAAACATTAAGTTGATTCATGTTCATGAAACCAAGATATAAATGGGGGAAATTATGCAATATTTGAGTCTCAACACACCCCCCAAGCAACATTTTGCTAGTCCTGAGCAAAATAAGCGATGAAAAATAAAAATAAAAATAAAAATTAATTCTAGAAATAAAATTAAAACGGAAAAAATTCTAACTACACTTTTGTAGGTAATCTCGATTGCATTTAGCATATGCATCAAGCCTTTAAACCCCTAGGTTTCTCCTAGTGGACGAGTTATAGTCTCGTGAGGGTTTTCAGAAATGTTACCCACAAACATTGAAAACATGAAATATAGTTCAACACTCAGAAATTTATACAATTATGCATTCATTCATCATATAAATTTTAAAACAAAACAATACTTACCCTAAGTTTGAAGTTAGATAGAATCTCAATTTTCTAATCCATTACATCCTTGAGTTCAGAGACCTAATCAAAATTTAGAATAGTTATAATCCAATATACTTAGGTGCTCGTGACACTAGTCTAACTTTCAGAAATATGCATGTTCCGTATCCTAACTCCTTTTAATCATCCCAACAATATGAAATCTCTAGTTATCTCATTTCCTTCATGACATTTCTTCTTTTATCATCATATCCTCATTATTATAGACCACCATTAGATGAAGATTCCCACCGGGTTTGCTTCATAACATAAGGTATCATACTTGTAATGGTAACAATAATGGATACTTAGGTGTCCTTACTCCAGATTACTGACACGATTGTTATGGTCATTGCATTCATGCTTTATAATAAAATTTTCTTTTTTCCATCACTTTTTTTTCCTTCAATATTTTTCTCTTTTAAGCATATATCAATGGTATTAGTTCATGCAACTTTGTTTAAATCAAAATTTGTTATTCTAGTTCATATATCATATTCCTCACTTAGTTACCTAGGGTGTATTGTGAATTCAGTACATCAAATTACAACTCACTTTAAACTAGTGATTAGATAATCAAACTCAAGTCTATAATTTTCAATTATCAGAATTCTGATTACTATCAACCTAGACTCAGTATTAACTTTGCCTTTAGAATTCGCATAATATCATGTTCACATTCTTGTATATAAACATATTATTTTGAAAATGTTGAAATTTGTTTCCATAAACCTAAAAAAAAAAAAAAAAAAAAAAAAAAAACCCTCACATGGATTACTATCCACACCCCTCAACCTAAAATCTACATTGTCCCCAATGTAATGATAATGTAATGCAGAGAATAATAAAAATAAAAGAAAATGTGGATAGTACCTATGATGAAGAACTCACCTGCTAGGTGACACTAAAAAAATTGAATATGATACAAACCTACACAAATGCTTCGTCAGACTAGGAGCATCAATCTGAATATTCTGGCTCATGAAGAGGGACGGATTCCTCTCCCAAATGAAAATTTTCCACATAAGGTTTCAATCTCTGACCATTAACCTTGTACACATTGTCATTACGTGGATTCTCAATTTCAACAGCCCCATGAGTAAAAACATTCTTCACAATGAAGGGGTTTGTCCATCTTAATCTTAATTTTCTTAAAAGAACTAGAGACGGAAATTGTACAATATGACTTTTTGCTGAGGTTCAAAATTCTTCCTTTGGACGTTCTTGTCATGAAAAGCTTTGGTCCTCTCTTTCTATATTTTAGAATTTTCATAGGAGTTTCTCTTCAGCTCCTCTAATTCATTCAACTCTAATTTCCTTTGTTCACTTGCTTGGTTCATATCAAAGTTTAATTTCTTTATTACCCAGTAGGCTCTATGTTCCAATTCCACAGGCAAGTGACAAGCCTTCCCATACACCAAAATGTATAGAGACATTCCAATCGGGGTCTTATAAGCAATCCTATAAGCCCATAAATCGTCGGATAGTCTGAGGGACCAATCCTTCCTATTTGGCCTTATAGTTTCTCTAAAATGTGTTTGATTTTTCTATTAGAAACCTCAACTTGCCCACTCGTTTGTGGGTGGTATGGGGTGCTCACTTTATGCTTAATGTCATATTTCTTCATCAAAGCTTCAAATGTCCTATTACAAAAGTGAGACCCGCCATCACTAATGATGGCCTTTGGAGTTCCAAATCTAGAAAAAATATTTTTCCTGAGAAATCGTATGACTACTTTGTTGTCATTGGTCCTACTTGGAACTGCCTCAATCTACTTTGAAACATAGTTCACACCAACCAATATATAAAGAAATTCAAAAGAAGATGGAAATGGGCCCATAAAATCAATACCCCAATAATCAAATATCTCCAATGGTAAAATTGGGGATAAAGGCATCATGTTGCGTTGGGACACTCTTCACAACCTTTAACATCTATCACAAGCAACACAGAAAGCATGAGTGTCTTTAAACATGGTAGGCCAGTAAAAACCACACTACATGATTTTTGCAGTGGTTTTCTTAGCAGAAAAATGGCCACTACATTCTTTCATGTGGCAAAAAGAAATAACACTCTGAACTTCATCCTCTAGGACACAACGTCTAAAAATTTGATCAGTCCCATATTTATATAAATACAGGTCATCCCAGAAGAAGTTCCTAACCTCGGTTTCAAAACGCTTCCTATCTTATGACTTCCAATGATATGACATTTTTCCTGTTACAAGATAGTTTACTATCTCTGTATACCAAGGCAATTTGGAAATCGCAAATAATCGTTCATCAGGGAAAGTGTCCTGGATATGTATCTCCTCAGTGGAATCATCTAACACCAATCTGGAAAGGTGATCTGCCACTTCATTTTTTTACTCTTTTCTTATCTTTTATCTCTAAGTCAAATTCTCGAAGTAGGAGGATCTATCTCAAAAGTCCGGCTTTACATTTTTCTTATATAGCAAATATTTGAAAACCGAGTGGTCCATGAAAATGATCACTTTGGATCCCGGCAAGTAGAACATAAACTTATCCAAAGCAAAAACTACTGCAAGTAACTCTTTTTCAGTCGTTGAGTAGTTCACTTGGGTTGAGTTTAGAGTTCTACTGGCATAGTGAATAACATAGAGCCGTTTATCGTTCGTTTGGTCCAAAACAGCCCTTATGGCATAATCATTTGCATCGCACATTAGTTAAAAAGGAAGTGTCCAATTTGGTGGACGCATGATAGGTGCAATGGTAAGGGATGATTTAATTTTATTAAAGGCACTTGCACACTCATCTGTCCACTTAAATGAAACATTCTTTTGAAAAAGATTAGTCAAGGGTCTAGTAATGGTACTAAAGTCCTTGATGAATCTTCTATAAAAACCAGCATGCCCTAGAAGTGATCTAATATCTCTAACAGTTCGGGGGATAGGTAGATTAGCAATAATGTCGAGTTTTGAGCGATCTACTTCGATTTCATTTTTGGAGATAACATGACCTAAAACAATTCATTTTTGAACTATAAAATGACATTTCTCCCAATTAATTAAGATAAGGTATTTCTCTTCACACCTAGATAAGACGAGATAAATTATCAAGGCATTCCTCAAAACTACTCTCAAATATAGAGAAGTCGTCCGTGAAAACCTCAAGAAACTTCCCAACCATATTTGAAAGAATACGTAACATACACCATTCGAAAGTTGCTGGGGCGTTACACAATCCAAATGGCATCCGTTTAAAAGCAAACGTGCCAAATGGACAAGTGAACGTGGTTTTCTCTTAGTCTTTCAGGGCTATCTCTATTTGGTTATATCCGGAATATCCATCAAGAAAACTATTAAATGAGTGACCTGCTACCCTCTCTAAAACTTGATCAATGAATGGTAGAGGGAAATTGTCCTTCTTTGTGACCTGGTTCAATTCTCTATAGTCAATGCAAACACGCCAACCAGTGGTGACACATGTTGGTATGAGTTCATTATTAGAATTTTTCACAATAGTTATTCTGAATTTCTTTGGGACTACTTGAGTTGGACTCACCCAAACACTATCGGATATTGGGTAGATGATTCTCACATCCAATAATTTGATCACCTCATTTTTTACAACTTCCATCATGTTTGGATTGAGACGCATTTGAGGCTGTCTAATTGGTTTGGCGTCCCCATCGAGGTGGATCTAATGGGTGCATATGGAAGGGCTTATACCCTTAATGTCAGAAATGGTCCAGCCCAAGGCTCCTTTGTGGTCCCTTAGAACATTCAACAATTTAATCTCTTGATCCTTGTCTAAAAATGAAGAAATCACCACATGATAAGTTTTATTTTCACCTAAGTATATATACTTAAGCTCATTCGGTAGTGGTTTTAAATCAAACTTTCGAACATTGGTTGGTGATGGCAGAGGTCACAAGTCCTCGATAGATAGGATTTGAGTGCGCGGTCTCCATTGGTACATACCAATGTCCTGGGTAGTAGTGTTCTCATTATCATCACAAATTTCAGCAAACACTTTTTCTAAATCAGAATTTTTCAAGTCTTCAAAGACTTGAATCAATTCCTTAGTCAGACTAGGTTCCAATTCCTCTTCTTTTATCAAGCAGTCCATGAAATTCAGCTAATGGATCTCATTATTATCAATGAGCTGCTTATATAGATTGAAAATATTTAGCTCTAGAGTCATGTTACCAAAAGACAAGTTCATCATTCCATTCCTACAATTTATGATTGCATTTGAAGTTGCTAGGAATGGGCGGCCTAAAATGATGGGAACTTGAGCACCACCATTTACACATGGTTTAGTGTCTAGTATAATAAAATTCATGGGGAAGTAGAATTTCTCCACTTGGACTAGCACGTCCTCTAAAATTTCCCTTGGTACCCTAATGGAGCGGTTAACGAGTTGGAGTGTAATCGTGGTTGGTTTAAGTTTGCCTAACCCCATTTGTTTGTAAACCGAATAAGGTATTAAGTTGACACTTGTACCCAAATCTAGCAAAGTATGCTCAATTTGAAAATTTCCAATAATACAAGGAATAGTGAGACTTTCCGGGTCTTTGTATTTGGGTACGGCCCTTTGTTGAATGATAACGCTCACTTTCTCAGTAAGGAATGTCCTTTTGTGCACATTTAATTTCCTCTTTACAGTGCACAAGTCCTTGAGATATTTAGTATATGATGGAATTTGTCTAATGGCATCAAGCAGAGGAATATTGACAGTAACCTTTTGGAGCACATCCAATACCTTTTGATATTTCATGGGGACAGTTGAATTCCGAAGTCTAGATAGGAACGGAACTGGAGGCTCATGTGACTTAGTCTCTTTATCCTTTTGTTGTTGCCGCTCTTAAACCATAGCCAGTTCATCATTCTCTTGAGACGGTGGTTCATCCTCCGGTATTTCTACTGCTTGCATTATCTTGTTATCAACTTCTTTTCCACTTCTCAAGGTAATGATGGCCTTAGCTTGTTCATGATGTAGCTCACTTAGATTTGAGTCTCCAATGAAATATGTGTTTCTAGGGTTTGACACAGGTTGAGAAGGAAGGGTGTCTTTTTCTCTAGCATTTAGTTGAGTCTCAATCCTAGGCATGACCATCTTTAATTCCTGATTTGATTGGATTAGAGACTGATTCATTTGAGCTTGAGAGTTCATTAATGCAATCCATGCATTCTCCACAGATGATCGCTTTGGCAGGGGCACATATAGTGCATTGTTAGATGCCCCAAAGAAGTTGTTTTGTGGAGGCATTTGTGGTGCATTAGGCGCATTAATTGTGGTTCATTCCTCCAACTAAGATTAGGATGGTTACGCCAATTTGGATTATACGTGTTTCTCATTGGTTGCATAACTGACCTTTGGTAGTTATTTATAGCATTTGTTTGTTCATGCTCATGCGTGATATTTTGTACAACTGAGATTATTAGACAATCCTTTGTGTCATGGTCTGTACCACCATAAATGCTACAAAAATTACCTAAGGAAATGTTTGCTTTAACCATATCAATCTTCCTAATTTCTAAGGCTTCAACCTTTCTAGCCAATGCAGCAAATTTTGCATTAAGGTCGTCTTCCTCTCTTAGGACATACATCCTTGCTTTCTCTCTAGGAACGGGTCTAGTTTGGTCTGGTTTAGTAGAGACATCCCATGTTTGCGTATTCTCTGCTAACATATCTAGAAAATTTCAAGCCTCATTATGATCCTCGTCAAGAAAGGTTCCACCACACATCATCTCTATGAACTGACGGGTATCCATGGTGAACCCCTTTCAGAACGCATCAATCACGTGCCATGGTTCATAACCATAATGTGGACAAGTAATTAGAAGGTTTTTAAAGCGCTCCCAAGCTTTAAAAAACAGTTCATTCCCCTTTTGGGATAATGACATGATTTCTTATTTTAGTGCATTTGTTTTGTGCTCGAGAAAGAACTTTTTCAAAAACTCTCTACTTAAAGCTTGCGATGTAGTGATGGTATTAGGTCTTAGAGAGTTGAGTCATGCTTCGACCCGATTCTTTAGAGAAAATGAGAATAACCTAAGATTAAGTACATCACTATTGTATTTGTTTACTTGTAATGTTCCAATTACTTCCTCAAAGTCTTTGAGGTGCAAGTAGGGGCTTTCAGAATCCAAGCCATAAAATTTAGGAATCAATTGAATCACACTTGGTTTAAAATTAATGTTCTCTGTGTAAGCAAGGAATATTATGCAAGATGGTAAAGTTGATCTCTTAGGGTGTAGATGTTCATGTAAAGTCCGTGGTTGGTTTAACACATTCCTATGAACTTCATTTTCATTCTCAAGAGGAGGATTAGGTTGATTTTCTCTGTTTCGATTTATAGTTGGATCTGACATATTAGGATTTAGATTATCAACTGGGTCTGCTATGGAATCCAAGTGATGCTGAGTGCCTCTTTTAAGTGAATGATCAAGGCCTGGAACTAGTCCACCTTCGGAAGAGAGTCGGTTGTTTTGATCCTTACTCTAACGGGATATAAACCATCCACACCACACAACAAATACCATTAATTCAAATAGCAAGTATGATACTTAAAATAAAAATAAAAACTTAACCAACAACCCAGGCGACAGGGCCGACCAAGAGGGTTCAATCCACAAAGCAAAAATAAATCAACAACCCAGGTGGCAGGGCCAACCTTGAGGGTTCAGTCCACAAAGTAAAAATAAATCAACAACTCAGGCGGCAAGGCAGACCACGAGGGTTCAGTCCACAAAACAAAAATAAATCAACAACCCAGGCGGCAGGGCCAACAATGAGGGTTTAGTCCACAAAGTAAAATTAAATCAATAAATCAACAAAAGTAAAACTAATGCAGAAATTAAAATATGCTAATCTGAAAAATAGATTCAGTGGATGATCTTTGTGATCAAAGAGCAACTGTAGGACAACCATAGCACTTGGGTGATAAAATTCCAAGAAGAGCAACCTTATGTCATAGTTAGTACTTGAAAGACCCAACTGAATTTACTTTCAAAGAAAAAAAGAAAATCTAAAGAAATTTTGGAGGGTTTAGAAGAGAACTTATATTAGAAAAGAACTTACCTTAGCTATCTTACACAGATCTAATCTATCTCAGTCTCTCCCCGGCAACGGCGCCAAAAACTTGATTGCTTACCTCCAAGTGCAAAGGTTCGTAAGTAATATCCCGTGAATAAAGGGTCGATCCCACAGGGAGATGAATTGCGAGAATGAGAAAATCAAATGAAAAACAAACTAAGTAATTAAAAAAAAAAAAAAAATTAAACTGATGATTTGATTTTAGGAGTTTTGAATTGATGTAATTCAACTGAATTAAAATAACACTTAAGCTTCAAAGTTCCACACATAGGTTAATGTTCCAAAATCATGATGACTTGGATAACACAACTAGGATCTGAGCACTATGGTCAGCCTAATCAGAAACTAAAACAGTTTAAATATTTTAATAAATGATATAAAAGATTAAAAAATCATGAATTTGCACCATTGATATATATTCTCAAGCGCCAGTGATTTTAAGAATTCAATATCAATGAGATAATGAAAATCAAAGAAATATAACAGGTTGAGAACCTCTCCTATCTAGGAAATCTAATTGATCTAGGATAAGCCTATCCATCAATGTAGATCTCATATGATGGAAACATATGGATCTCACATTAGGATAAAAAAAACTAAATTAAACCTAAACAATAGATAACATGCATACACCATTCTTCTCATCATTAAAATAATCAATCATCATAACTTAAAGAATTATTAAACCCATGTGCTTCCCCTTTAGCTTGGGTTAGAGGGAGCTTAGAAAAATATAATTAAATTGCAGAAATAAAAAGCAATAAGAAAGAAAGTGCAAATAGAAAAGATCTAAAATAAAAAAACAACTTATAAAACTTTAATAAAATTAAAAACTCTAAATCTTACTTTGGGATGCCTTGAATGATGCTTATGAATGCCCTTGAAAGCCCTATTTATAAGTGAGGAACCCCAATTTTCGTACAAAATTAGAAAAATTTAGAAACCGTCTCAAATTTACGCAGTTTTTCAAAATAGACTTATCGCTGCACAGTTTAGTTAAAATAGTCTTCACGCTGCGCAGTTTTTTAAAATAAACTTCAGAGTTTCAGAATACATTTTTTCAGGGCGATTTCAGGATTCTTCACTTCAAATCTTCGATTCTTTTCATTCCTTACTAGGTTTTCTTGGATCATTGGCATGTGAATTCTTCAATCTTGGTCTCCTAAGATCCATCCCTTACCTTAGTGATTCTTGAGCATCAAATTCATGTTTTTATCATCCTTTTTCAATCCAAGCTTTTAAATTCACCTTGCAACACATATATGAGTAAAATAGAACATTAAGTTGATTCATGTTTATAAAACCAATATATAAATGGAAAAAATTATGTAATATTTGAGTCTCAACAGCCACTGGTTGCTAAAATCCCACTACAGAGTGACCACTGCTGCTTCAAAACCGTAACGAATAGCCAGGCTGTTTCTGAGGTCATGACATCGTTTTCAAACCTTGGGTTGAAAAATCTAGACGCCGTTTTCAAACCTCGTAGAAGCTTTTTGGATAATTTTGAATTTTAAATATCTAAAGGATATGTATGAAGAGATTTTAAATAAAGTCATTGGTATTTTGAAAACTGAAAAATGTAGCTGTCATCTTTACATATACAGTTTGAATTTTAATATTCGTACCAGCATTTTTCAAATTTTTTTTTTTTTTTTCAATCATGAGTAACTGCTCAAGCTTCTCATCCTCTATACAGTTACACTTGTTATGCCAGCTTATGTTTGGACATTAGCCTAAAATCAAGATAGATCCGGAATAAACACCAACATACAAAACTTGAAGATGGTCAGCCCAAAATTAAAACCATTAGTTCCCTCCCTCGCCTTTGCTACAATTTCTCCTGTTTCTCTTCCCCTTTTCGTGCCTTTTCTCTCTCCAATCTTGTGTGTATGTGCATTGCACGTGCCACTTTCCCTAGTTTTGATAATAGGGATCTGATAATAATCAAAGCATTTGGAGTGATGAAATTTCTGAAAGTGATCAGAAAAACATTAAGCAGATTACCACCAATCTAGGTTGTAGAGGTGATTCTGAGCATGCACATGATATCCCGGCGCCATTCATTAAGTGAAGCCCAATTGGAACATGCCCTAGACCTAAAATCATATTGGCCCACTAACCAGTTGGTGCAGAAAACCTGAGCGGCTTATATACATTCAACGCACGTGTGGCCCATATGATGTGCGGACCTGGGCATGTGGAAGGTGGGTCCCACTTGATGGCTGCTTGATTCATTACACCGCTGGAGCTCACAAGCTAAAAACAGACAGCTGGTTAGGAGGCATAAAAGAAACTGTAGATCTTTCTACTTCATTAATCACATACTACTATTGGATACAAAGTTTATTTGCTCCATACATGGTTGATTCTATCACTGTATGTTCTACATATACAAAAATAGAATGGTGCCATCTCATCTGTATTCTTATCATGAGATCCTCACACGTGCCTACATGGCATATGTGAGAGATTTGGGCCATTTGCCAGGACAAGCTTTGCAGCCAATGTGCCTTAGGCCAAAAATCAGGCCACTCCAGCCACTACATGGCTGCACATGCATTCTGAATGTGGACCACTGATCATACGTTTTGTAATCATCCACTTCTATGTTGAAGTGGACCCAATTGATGGTGGACTGGATTGATTTTGGGCTGAGGGGCATTCATTGCAGGGGCCTCAACGAGGAATGGCTAGATCTTGTTGCTTTGGCAATTAGTGACTGATGATCATACCAGGCCCACTATAAGATAGCTTGCTATATGCCTTGAATCAGAAAGAACTATACCCTCCCAACAGGAGATAGGGGTGGGAATGGGACATAACTTGCTGGAGCTTCCACCAGTGTTCTCTTTATTCTATTATCTTCTGCTGATCTGGGCTCTTGGGAAGTCTTTTCATCCAGAAAGCTATGCACTTGGGAGGGATTGTTGGGATTTCTACCATCTATGATCGCGATGCAAATGGAGAAAGCTTGTAACAATGAGATCGACGCGTTGAATTCGACTGTGTATAGCCCCTCCTTGAAAGCTGCCAAGCTGAAGACATGCCTGTTTTCCTGAGCTCCTCCCTGCAACAAGAAGGAAAGAAGTGTCAACTGATAGTGTTAACGCAACATGCTCGCCTAGAGCTAGCACAACATGAAAATGCAACGACCGAGAGACATCACATAGATGGACCATGGCCCATAGTCACACTGCTTGGGTGATCCTAACCATTCGACTGGAAAAATTCAACCAATGGTTTGCGTTTACTCCAGATGTCCTCCATTTGAGTAGTTCGGATTTTAATCCACATGTGCAACTTTGGGGTCCAGCTCATCCACCATGAGGCTATGGAGTACAAATGCTGTACACATGGGCCCCATTTTGCACATGTGATCTTAGCATTCTTCACTGGCCTGAAGTACCTGAATGAAAAGATCAACTTGGTCAGCATCGTCACACGAGTAACAAGCTTCAGATGAGCTTAGGCTCTTCCTTCGTCGATCCTGGTCACCGAGAATCGTTAGCGTGCAGCCCACATCCCAACCTCCACAGTCGCATGACCCGCCTGATTTCCATCGATTGATCAGAGGTGACGGCTCTCCTTTAGCTGGCAGCCCGTGAACCCCATTTGGGAGTATGACCACAATGCTAGAATGTCTTTGACTTTCTAACTTACCCCCTGTCTGTAGATGTTCAGCTTGGTAGCAAGAGTATCTCTCTTGTGGCAAAAAATCGCCTAGCCCCACCTCTGATTGATCTCTAGAATTATCACTTCGTTCATCACCATCAAAGCTTTTGTCGCTCTCATTCGGGGCCTCGATGATAATGGCCACAAGCTCGTTGTTAGGTAGAAAATCAAGATTCTCATGAGCTGCCTCTCTCAGTTCGGCACCTAATAAAACGAACTCTCTCACCTTGACATGATCCTCAGAACCATCAGAGGTTGACTTTGGATATTGAGAGTCTGAAACCTTCATCTGACCAACAACATTAGAGACGTACCCATGTCGTTTATCCTTACTTCCTTGGCCCATCCATCCACCGCTTTTCTTCTTAACTTCATGAACAGAGTACAACGTGTAAATCCATTCAAAATCATCCTTCCCAGTGCATTTCTTCTTCTTTGTGGCTGCAAGAATGTCGCTGTCGTTGAATGTGAATGTAAATAAAGGCAGCCCATTTTTACAAGCAAGTTGCAGGAGAGCATGCATGGTTGATGGTGAACGTTTCTCATCTTGAAGCGGGCCATGGGCATCAGCTGGCACCCAATTTGAGAAATTTATGCTTCTCTTCGCAAGTGGGCCAGTTGAGGAATTCAACCCTGCATTAGATGGCTTGCAGGCTCCATGTGTAGATGTGGGTGCTTCATGTGCATGGTGAGCAGGTGGGACTGAAAGCTGGCCGGCAAAATGAACACAGTTCGATGCCTTGGGCTTCAATAGAGGATCAAGCAGCCTTCTCAATGGGCTAGACTTGGCTCTGCTGCTAGCATTTCCTTTCTCTCTACTTGAATTTGCTGAACCAGATTTAGCAGCGGATGATGCAGAATTCACTTGCCGTGTCAAAGCCTCTTTAGAACTGAAACTTCTGTTCATCCTACTCAAACCCACATTTGAAAGACGAGTGGGTGATGGATCTCTTACCGCTTCCTTGGATGCCTTTGCTTCTAAACTCAATGCATCATAGGATATAACTACAGATAAATTCACAGGCTTGGCGGTAGACTCATTCTCTTCTACATTTTTAGTTCCATATCCAAAGGGAGGTGTTTCACCTGAATCTGTGAATGAGCGACGTCTGTCTGACGGAATTTTTGTGCTTGGCACGTCAAAAGGACTACCTGATCTGCTGTCTGACCATTCGGTGGCTTGAGAACTACAAGGAAATGGGCACGAATGCGGAACACCCGGAGATAGACCAGCGAACTGAAAATGGAAGTCTTCTGAAAAGCTCATGCGATTTACTTCTGTCAGCTGTTCATAATCGAATGTGGTGGATTCAAACCTCAGGCTGTTCTCAGGTTTTCTCTCCTGAACATGGGAGGCTGCACCATCAGAATGCTGGGGTAACCCTGACCAATCGACTGGAAGGAAACCGTAGGCATTGGGATTGCCTTCATCAGGAACTTGAAAGGCCAACTCCTCTCTCCTTTTGAATTCGCCTTGTTGGGTCTTTGTTTTTCCTTTTGTGCAAGCTGAAGAAGTATCATAGCTCTTCAAATTCGATGTAACAATCTTCGAACCTGATTCTTTTCTGTCACCCTTTTCGGCCCTTAACCCCGGTAGATCTCCACCAACAGACACATCCGTTTTTGGGTCTGATTTCAAATCATGAATAGCTGCATCATGTATGATATGCTTTCCATCTGATACCTGAGAACGGCCTTCTTTCACTGACGATTTCAGATGGCTGCTGCTCAGAGAAGGAGATTGTTTCCTTTGAACGAGAGAGCTAGAGCCACTCTCACTTTGACCCGATTGAGTAGACGATCCAAAAGTCGAGAACGGTGATGAGGTATCACTACTGGATGTGGAATGCACATTTCTTCTGCCCGAAACTCGCTTTTGGTCATACTTCCATCTTTCAAGACGCCCCCAGTCGAGAACACCAAAGTTCAAAGCCTTCTCCTGGATGTTGTCTGTTTTCTCCGAACGTTGAAGATAACCCGGGAGATTCGACATGTACTTAACAACCTCTTCATCTTCAATAGTCTTCCTCACGAGACTTTGTTTTTGGCAATTCCCTGAAGATTTCAGTAGAGCTGAATGCCGCTCACCTATATTCTCTATAATTCCAGAACATCGATCCATATACGGCCAATCGACAGGCCTCAAAGCGGCACTGCCCTTGTCATGCAGCTTTAAGCTTCTACCTGCTCTTGGAGAAAGTGTCTTTTCCTTGGATGATTTTGAGGTTTGATGCTTTGAGCTTGTCTTAACTTCAGCATAATTTCCCATTCTGATGTTGCCTGAGTTTTCCGCATCATTTGCCTGTATATTCGATGGCATGATATTAGGCAGCAACTGTGATACAGCTCAAACAAGGTTGTTTTCCAGCCACAGCTTGCCAATGACAAAAGCAGTCATCTCAAGCCACTTCATGTTTGCTGCCACATCCTTGACACTTGACAGATGCATTTCTCATCAAACTTCACATTCTGATATGACTCACATCGCCGTGGATTCTCCTGCCAGGGCAATAAGATATTCGCCTGAATTTGGAGTTGCTTGGCAAGCATTAATCAAATCATACATACATAAAACATGGCAACTCGCACATGGAAACAAACAGAACTTCCTTTCTTATAACTAACATACGTAAGGAAACTGTAGCATGTTAACTTCTAAGATGGATTTCACATAAAGTAGAACTCTTTGACCTTCTAATGTATGGAAGCAGTGAATAAACGAGCATCATTGAAAGCACCATGGTGGTTAGCAGCAAGTTTAACATATCAGAACTCTTGTAGATATCGGTTTTTCAAAAAACCAATATGCATTCGCTGTATCAGTTGATATATCGACTGTATTGGTCTTCCAAGAAAAAAAATGATATGTATCATCCATATTTTGAACCATGGCGAGTAGTTGACTCAAGAAAGAGAGACAACCGAGACTATCCACATAAAAAAAAAAAAATGAAATCAACACAGAAACATGAGACGAGTACATGAGAGAAATTAATTTTTCAGAGCCCAATGAAGAAAGCAATGACGCACACGTATTCCAACTTTCCAAGTAGTAGTAGTAGTAGTAGCAGTAGTAACATTCTTCATCCACTACAGGTTTATACAAATCTGTAATTAGGTTTCTACAAATCTATAGATACATAGAGTGATTAGGTTACGTTAGATTACCAAGGAACTAAGAACAAAGAATGTCAGCATCTCTCCTCTGCTAGGGAAGAGGTGATTTGCAACAAGTGTGTGACATCCATTCCACAGGTAGGGCACCACAAGAATATACATGTTCGAAATATCAGGCCAGTCTGTTCATTGGGTGGGCCACATTTTTATGATAAAAATGGACAACTTAATACGTTTTCATACGTGTCGTCCACATGAGATGAGCAGACCAGCCTAATTATCAAACAGGTTCGCAGTGGGTCACACCCAGTGTTATCAAAATCGTACTATTCATGTCATGTAAATGGTCCCAAAAATTATTTTTATTTTTTTCATTTTTTATTCAATTTTTTCTTCTTTCTTTGTAGCCCTTTGCTTATAAAACTCTCCTATTAAAAATATCCCCAGTTTTTTTCCTTTTGAGAGAAAAGAAGAGATTTAGAGATTTTGATATTCAAAAACTCAAAACAAAGAAATCAAGATGTCTTTTTATTCACAATGGAATCGAAAGCCATTTTTCCTAACATGATTCTACACTAAAGAAAGGAACAAAAGAACAAAATTATTAGAGGACTCTTGTATGTTTTTTAAGAAAATTTTTTCTGAAAGACAACGAAAGAAAACAAAGAAAGAAGACAAGAATCCTTTACTATCATAATATACACCATATATATTTTCTCACTTGATGATATTATGATAAATATTACTTTTTTGATACATGTTGATCGGAAATGGATGATCGATGAGTTTTTAATCTTTTTTCAATTTACTTATATTTTTTCATATGTTTTTTTTTTTTTAATATTCTTTTAAGAAAAAAATCTTACAATTTACAGTACCATTTGCCATTCAATATGATTCAATCCCTATTAAGATTTTCAACATGATAATGATTTTGACAACGTTGGTCACACCCAACGAATGGTTCTGATATCACACGCACATGTGCCCCATTCCCCCACTTCAACCTGCCTTCGCATTAGCAGTTTACCACTTCTCTCATCTCATTACGTAGCCAAAGAAATGTCCAATCCATCGACGGCATGCCCCATCCTTTTTTATTCAAAAAGACGATTCACAACTGGCAGTCCATCAGAAATCTAGGAATGCAATTGAGTGGCGAAAGGGCAAGTGAAACAAATGCCAAGACAAGAAGGGGGGCGAGGTGGACAGAGCCAAAAAAAACAACATTTCTCAGAAGCTGGAGATAAGATAAGATAGGCTGCCATTCTCAACCCCCTTAAATCCTCCTACTTGGAGACAAATTCCATCATCTATTTCCTAATTTACCCTCCACTATCAAAACCATATCAGTCATCTCACCGCTCTTCCCACGAGGTCATTTTCGTCAATTTCATAAGTACGCACTCATTCGAGAAGCCAAGCTCAGATATATACTGAGAATTCTTCGCTGTGAGATGAGATTGAAATTCAAAAAGAGGACTTCATCTATTTCAAGACATTCCCAATTTACCCTCCAGTATCAAAACGATAACAGTAATCTCATACTCTTCCCTCAAGGGCATTTCAATCAATTTCATAATTACGCACTCATTCCAGAACCCAATCTCAGATAGACTGAGAATTCTTTGCTGGGAGATTGAAAGTAAAAAAACAGAACTTCATCTATTTCAAGAAATACCTAATGTACCCTCCACTACCAAGACCACATCAGTCATCTCATCATTATAAAAAAAAAAAAAAAAAAGAAAAAAAAAAAAGAAGCCAAGCTCAAATCAATTCCAAATCCATCAATTTCAAGAATACCTAATTTACCCTTCCCCACCAAAACCATATCAATCATCTCATTGCCATTCTAACAAGGGTATTTCGGTCAATTTTCATAATTCCGCACTCATTCCACACCCCGAGCTCAGATCGATTGAGAATTCTTTGCTGAAAGACAGAAATTCAAAAAACAGGAATCCATCTATTTCAAGAAATGCCTAATTTACTCTCTACCAAAACTATAACAACAATCTCATCATCATTCAACAAGGGTATTTTAATCAATTTCATTCTAAAAGCCAAGCGACTGTGAATTCTCTGCTGGAAAATCGAAATTCAAAAAGGAAAAAACAGGAATCCAAAACCGCGAGAAATTATTTTCCTCGAAAAAAAGAAGAAATAAAGAGGGAAAAAAAAAACACATACCGGATGCGGATTTTTCTCGTGACGAAGTGAAAATGGCGTTTTCTTCTCCAGAGAGGAAAAGGAGAGAAGAGAGAGTGGAAAAAGTAGAAGAGAAGAAAGGAATTGGGAATGGAGTGATGTCTGCAGCGAAAATGAGATCGCTTCCGCCTCGAAATTCGGATGCGTTTTCTCCAACGAAAAGGAAGAGAAGGTAGAAGGTAGATGAGAAGCTGTTGGATGTTCGTTGCTCTGCTTCTTTCACTCGCTCTCACTGCAGTCTGCAGAGGTAGACGAGGTTGGAAGATGAGAGCAGGCGATCTTTTTCTTTTTTTTTCTTTTTTTTTGATCGGACGGTTGAGAAAAGGTTAGATTTAAAGTGAAAGGGAGTAGATCGCATTTGCGGGCGGATCGAATCGAAAGCTGGGAGACAGGTTTGAAGTAGGAGCGTTTTGTGGGGCCCAACGAGGGATGGGGCGATGGAGGGGACACGTTGCTTTTTTATGGTGTGTTCAGCACTAGGGTGGGGTCCACATGGGTTATGACCTCATTTTGACCGGCTGCTGGTGTTTGGGTTGGGTACGGTCGGCAGCATCGGCCTAGGGGCGAGGGCGCTGGTAAAAAAGCTTTTTTTTTTTCTTTTTGCTTTTTTCTATATCGTTCCGGATCCAAGGCTTTGGACAGTGTACTCGGGTTTTCAATTATTATAAGTGGGGCCCACGGCTTGTGGGTCCGGATAACGTCCGTTGCATCCCACCGTTGATGTACTATGCCTAGGAAATATTCTCAACACTACACGTGATGCTGACGTTACCCAGGGATGAGGACCACTGCTAAGGGTTTTATTCTTTTTTTTTATCTCCTTATGAGTAAAAAAAAACGAGGTGGATCAAAGGCTCGAGCAGGCCACCGCAGCACTGACGTAGGGGTGATAATCACACTTAAGGGTGTATATAGAGTTGAGCTGGCCTCAGCATGACTTGGCTCGGCCACCAGATGCCCTTAGCTTGAACTTGGCTTGGCTTAGTCCTCAACTTAGATTGGCCCGCTCAATTCAATTTGGTCAACGGCCCAAGCCAGTTCAAGTTGAGTTGGAGTCAAGATCGAGATGAGTTCATCTATGTAGCATTTTCACAAACATATGCACCTTGAAAATTTCATGTACGGGAAATAACAGCAATGGTTTTCAAGATATTTTATCAAACACCTTCAAAACAACATAAAAACCCAGAAAAAATGATACTTATTTCATGTACATACCTTCCTTGCCACCCGCCACACTTCGTTGAGTTATTTTATCAAACACTTGGTGAGCAACACCAATATCAAAGTAACCAAGTCACCAAACTAGATCGATACGAGTTGGATTCGATCCGAGTCGAGTCAAGCTAGGGCCAGCTCAAACTCAACTTGAACTCATTTTTGAGCTCAAAAAATCAACTTGACTCGGCTGGAACTCAGCTTCGAGCTGGGGCCAGCTCGAACTCAACTTGAACTCATTTTTGAGCTCAAAAAATCAACTTGACTCGGCTGGAACTCAGCTTCAAACCGAATAGAATCGAACTTTTTCAAGTTGAGTTGAGCGAGCTGGCCAAACTCAGTTCGTGTAAGCCCCTTATCACACTCATCGTTAAGAGCTTATTGGAGGAAAAAGCAAATATCATTTTAACCCATAACTTATACTACCCTAACGAGTTTTCAACCGTAGGTGTTTAATCCCCAATGTGTGGCCCACTTATGCCTTGGATCTGTCTATTTTTGGCTTAAACAAATAGATGGACATGTGGATAAACCCATATATTAAGGTAGCCCATCAAAGCTCCTGGCCCATGTGAGCGGGCAGTACCCAATTCATGTCCATTATCAAGGGCTGAGATTGTGTAAGTTCGAGCTTTCACTAATGATGGACAGGGATTGGGTAATGACTTCGATGCCAGTGGGGGCATGAGCTTGTGAGGCCCACCATGATGCGTGTGTTTTATCCATGCCGTTCATCCATTTTGCCATATTATTTTAAGCTATAAACCCCAAATTAAATCATAACCAAAGCTCAAATGAACCACACCATGGAAATCTGAGGATAGTGACGTCCACTGTTGAAACCTTCTTAGGGCCGAAACTTATATTTGTTTGTCATTTAACTTTTTTACAAGTATACAAAACATAAACCTCAGCTTCATACAAAACTTCCATGACTTAAGAAGCTTTCAACAGTAGTCGTTGAATCCCCCTGATGTGGTCTGGTCAACTTGAGTTTTGAATATGCTTCAATTTTAAACCTGTGACCTAAAAATAAGTGGGAAAATCAGATGGACAGCAGGATAATACACAGATTCCTCCATGAAGGTTGGTGGTGGCAAGGTCACTAAACAATCCGCATGGACACTTTCACTTTTTACCACCAGGGGTGCACACAGTTAGGTTCGGTCCATTCTTGAGTGAAACTGGAATCGAACCATTCCTAATGATTTCAGATAATCGGAACAGGACTGTTTGCACCCTAGAATCGAATGGAAACGGACCATAAACACTAGTTTGGTTTTACGGTTCCGGGTTTTTTGTAATCTAGCTCAAAATATCATGTTATAATTTCGCCCATGAGAGACATGATGATGGGGATGGGGCGGGTCGGTGTGAGGTGCTCGAGAGATTTAGTTTTTTTTTTTTTCTCTCTCAAATATTTATTGACTGGATGGTCTGATTTCAGGTTCAATTCCAAGTTTGGTTCTACAGTTTGGTTTCAAGTTTGGTTCCAAGTTCGGATCTACAGTTTAGTTCACGGTTCAATTCAATTCTACGTAACTCTAAACTGAGAATTGAATCGAACTAACCGGTTCTTTAATTTTCTAAACCGGAACCAGTGCACTTCAGAACCGGACCAATATGGTTTGATCGGTTCTTGTCTAGTTTACCGATTCCATGTGCACCCTATTTACCACCGATAAAACAAAAAGGTGCCAATGGTCGTGGCCGGCCAACCCGGCCCACCTCACGCAGACTTGGCTGTTGGACCTATTAGCTTGGATTATTGGCTGCGGCTGGGCCCAGCATGCTTCGCTAAATAAACTTTTGTGCTGGCCTTGGTTCACTTTAAGCTTGACCCACCTATTACATGTAGATTCTTCATTTCCTGTATATATAAAATTCCAATTCATGGTCCGGCAAACCATTCATATTAAATAATTTATATTTTTGTGCATGTGTGGCCCACTTGATCAACGGATAAATGAACAACATTCAAGGGAAATAAAAAGTGTTTTATCAATCTTTCGGCGTCATCCCAAAAAAAATCTGCATGTAAGCCCAGGTGGGAATGATAGGAACGTTGCTAATACGAAATGTTCTTTGTCGACGTGAATCGCCATCATATCTTTGAGTGCTTCGAGAGTGACACAACAACGACCCACATCTTATTGAGAGAGTGATACAGCAACGACTCACATTCAACTCAAAAAAAATGCTTCAAGATGTGTGGTTGTGATCTTCCCATGTGTAATAATAGGAGAGAAGGGAGATCAACGGCCTGGATCACCGGCTTGTAGATCCAACGTGGAAGAATACAGACGGTGGATATAATACTTAGAAATCGTTTGTATGCACGTGAATCAGCCGTGTACGTTGTATGCATCTGAAAATCTAGAACGTCCTATTCAGAGGTGAAGTACTTCGATTTAATTCCTGTTTGACATGTGTACCGTATACTATTCTCGCGATCTAATGCTGACCTCTGTGGGCCCAAGATCCAAGCCGACCATCAGATGCGTCACATCATGTTAGCCAATGCTCGGAAAATCAAGACCGTCAGTGAATCAAGGGCCCACAATGCAGGGAAACAGTTATCGTGGTTCGTGTTGGGGCCCACCTGCCTGCTGGAAACGATTAGCGTTCCCTCCAACTGGTCCTGTGTTTCGACATCTCCGGGACGGTTGGATCCCTGCAGCACATCATGGTGGAGCCCACGAGGTCGAGTACATGGTAAGCCCTCCAAATCTCCCATATCGGGAATCCTAACCATCGAATGTTAAATTTGGGTATGGTTTGTTCATCATGGGCCATCAGATTAACGGCTTGGATATATCAACCATGGGTCGCAAGTGTACAAATTTGGTGCACCGCAGGGGAGTTACACCATATTTATAGATCCGAACCGTCCGATTTTTCGTTCTTTTACTTGAATAAGGGTTCAGATGATTACGAGGCATAGTCCCGAGTCCCAACATAGGTCCTGAGGATACTGCAGATATCCTCGGTTGAGGATAATAAAATGCTTCCTTTTCTTTGACAGAGGGTGACGTGGCGGTGAACATATGACAGAAAGGATGGCGTAGTGATTATCCGTACTGAGTGCATTGCATGTAAATAAAAGAGAGAGAAAAGCTTTGATACTCTAGGGAGTGTGATGGATGATACGCAGTAGCTTCGAAGTTGCATATATACCATACGAGAAATTCAAGTGAAACTTCCTACATATCGGTATCATTTTACATGTATCGCTAAACAAAGATTACATTTACTTGATCATATGAATATCAGATTAGTGAATATTTATTGGACGGTTAAGATATCCAATGGTCTTATTTACAAGTGTCCAAGAATCAGAGGTTTGGATTGTTCCACCAATCTGATTTTTAATTGATAAGTTAGGGACAGTTGATTCCAAAATTTAGTCGGTTTAAATTGAGTTAATATATTTGACGTATATAATTTCTAAGTGCCTGAGTATCAAGCGTCGTACGCAGCCAGCGTATCAAAATATGAGCTGTTTGAAACACTGGCAGAGTACAACGTGTTGAGGCTAAAATCTGGATCGCCATCCACTTGCAACGCTCTTCAGATGGACTCTGGTCTTGCACGAAAGGGTGCACTCAGGAGACTTTGGTTAAGTTGGGGGACCCTCTGATGCCTAAGTTAGGTCAAGGGAAGCGGGGTCTTAGTTGTAGGGTGGAGGGAGAATGTTAAATATTGCGTACCTGTAGTAATGGGGTCCTCTCATATTTATACTTGACTATAGGATGGTCTAGATCCGTCAATCACGACACAATTCACTCAATTAGGGAGATTTTCGAATCAAGGAGATACTGCGCATAATCTGTCGATCGTGTGATGAGTTATGCGTATCTGCGGGCGAGGTTATCGGTCACGTTTAGTTATGGTTGTTTCCATGTTTCCGCATTTGGCAGATGGAATGCCTGTACGTATCGACTCAGCTCAACTTGATCGGCTCGGGTCGGCTTGCTCGACTGTCGTATGCATTTGTTATCGCCTCGTTGAGCTGTGACAGTCTTCCGAACCGAGCCGATCTTAGGACCCGCCCCAAAGTGGTAAATTTAACTTCTTGCAATCGGTCCTGTAAGCCTTTGCCACAGGATATCGGATCGGTCTTGCCAAATGGAATTCACTGCAGTTGACGTCGGGGGGGTTCGTATGTCGCCGTGGGATGATAAGGGGGGTAGCTTTCATCATCCGATCGGAGTGTAGAGACTGTCCCATCTCGCACCTCTGGGATGGTGACGATTGCGCACCACTCGTCTCCTCCGAGAATGATCGTATCGGATCAGACAGTTGTCGCCCTGAATGCTCATGTACTTAGTCGAGTTAGCTTAACGTTTCCCCTCGGACCTCAAATAGGCTCGAATTTGGAGTTTACTTGTGGACTCAGAGAATAAGTAAAGGGCCTCCCGTCTATGCTTGGATTAATCATGGTTGGTCGCAGTCAAAGCGTCACATCAGGATAATACACCTCTTCTACGAATCCTGCGTCGAGCAGATCGGAGATCTCATCGGTTATTGCTTCATAGCGCTCGGCATCAAATGGTCTCCTTTTCTACTTAACAGGTTTGTGATCTGGATCCACATTCAGTCTGTGGATCATGACTTCCGGAGAAATCTCAAGCATATCTTGGTGGGACCATGCAAAGACATCCATATGTTGTCGTAGAAACGTTAGAAACTCGAGTCGTTGCTCAGGACTCAGCGATGTCCCGAGCTGCACAGTTCTACTCGGATCGGCTTCATCGAGTGACACTTTTTCCAGGTCTTCCACCGATGAGCCTTTCGCAGGCCCTCGGGGGTCTAGAAAGTTGATAGCGAGCGTCTACCTGACCGACCCCTTCTTTACCGCCACTGCATAACATCTCCGAGCCTCTCGCTGATCGCCTCGGAGGTAGCCTATCCCGCCCTCAGCAGGAATTTCATCATCAGGTGATAGGTGGAGACGACTGCTCTCATTGAGTTGAGAGAGAGTCTGCCCAGGATAACATTGTGTACAAACGACACATTAACAACTAGGAAGTCTACCATAAGTGTGACTTAATGTTGTCCTTCTCCCGTAGTCACTGGGAGGAAAATGGCTCCTTCAGAGATCACTTTTTCCCCGGCAAAGCCGTGCAGGGGGTCTTCACAGGTCTGAGATGAGACCGCGGAATCCCCATTCTTTCAAAAGCCTCGGAGTAGATCACGTCTGCTGAACTCCCAGTGTCGACTAAAATGCGGTACACTTTGCGATTCGCTAGAGTCATGGTGACTACCAGAGCGTCGTCATGCGGGTGCTGAATCTCACGCGCATCTTCTTCTGTAAAGGTCAGAGTGCACGGACTGACCCGAAGTTCCTTACTGGGCCGCTCGGTTAAATGGACGTAGTGTTCCAGTTCGGACTTCCTAGAGTGAGTCTTCCGCGCCCTATTTGAATCTCTTCCACTAGACGTACCCCCAAAAATGGTACGGATTTCGACGGGTTCCTCCACAGTGTTATTTGGCTGTTCTCACTCCCTTTCTCTTCTCCGAGCGGCTTTCCCTTCCTTTGTGTATCAACGCAGGTGCCCTTTCCGAATAAGAGCTTTGATCTCATATTTAAGGTCTACACAATCATCTGTATTGTGGTCGTGGTCTCGATGGAAGCGGCAATACTTGCGCTTGTCTCGATGGTCAGGATCGGCCCTCATGCAAACAGGCCAATTCAGCAGTTTTTCTCCTCGGATGTCCATAAGGATCTGCTCAACAGATGTGTTAAAGGGAGTATAAGAACGAAACTTTCCCTCTAGCCTTTGGTCCAGACGACGATCGCGAGGAGCGCGGTCGTCGGTGCTTTTGTTAGACATCTGAGATTCATCGTTCCTAGGCCTCTTCCCCTTACTATTTGGCTCAGTTACCTGGACACTTTTTCGGGCATTGGTGAACTCCCCTGCGTTGGTGTACTTCTGAGCTCTGGCCACAAGTTCAGACAGAATCTTGGGTGGGTTCTTCCCAATGGAGAAGGTGAATTTCCCTTCTTTTAGGCCGCTAAACACAGCAGCGAGTGTCATTTTGTCATCATAATCTTCCACCAGTAATGCTTCCTCGTAGAAGCGAGTGATGTAGTCTTTCAGCGACTCCTTTGGCCCCTTACTTGATAGTAAGTAAGTGAGTGTTGGGCTTTCGACTTCTTTTACCGCTGATAAAATGGGTAAGGAATAGTCGGCTCAACTCTGCGAAGGAGCTGACAGAGTTTGGCTTGAGCTGCCGGTACCAACTCCGAGCGGATCCTGTGAGCGTCATTGAGAACCCCCAACACATCATAGCGTTCGTCATTGTCTAGATCTGCATCCAGGAGCGGTAGGCTTCCACGTGCTCGGACGAATCTCTAGACCCGGAGTATTGGATGACGGGAGGTACCTGGAACCTCTGAGGCATCACCTCGCTCATGATTTCCGAGATGAAGGGAGGTTCGGTCTCTTCCATCATTACTTGAACGGCAGTGGGAACCGACGTCGGTTGTTGTTTCTTTTCCAGGGCCAAGAACTTGTCATTGAGTTCTTCAAACCGCTTTTCCCATGGGTCTTTGTTCTCTGCCACGATTTCTTGGGCATTTTCTATTTTCAGGGTTCTCCTTCCCCTCCTCCGTTCTACCCAATGGCGAAGATCTGTTGGGGCCAGGGCCGAAGTAACCGATGCATTGGTCGGAGCTCGCGTGACGGTGTTCCGAGCCGAGGGTCGGATCTGAGTAGGAGGAGGATGCTGACCTGACATGGGCACTTGTGGATGCTGGGATGCCTAAGGCCCTGCACTCCTTGGCACGAAGTGAGCTTCCACAACCAGGCCGACCGGTTTGGGGACAGGATTCCCCTGAACCGGATGTAGCCGTGGCTCATGTTGCTGCTTCATCCTATTCACTTCATCACGTAAGGCTTGTATCTCATCCTGCATGGCGCGATACTTACTTGCTCGATTACGAGAACGCTGGGAAGGCCGCGGGGCTGACTCCGCATGAAGTAGAGAGGAGGAGCGAGTTTGTTCGTTCGGCTCTGGTTCCGTTGCTATTGCCTTCTTCTTTTCTCTAGCCATTATACTCGAGAATAGGAACCGGGCTTTTTGTACCAGCTTCCCACAGACGGCGCCAAAAAATGTTGAGGCTAAAATCTGAATCGCCCTCCACTTCGGGCAACGCTCCTCAGATGGACTCTAGTCCTGCACAAAAGGGCGCACCCAGGAGACCCTGGCTAAGCCGGGGGACGCTCCGATGCCTAAGTCAGGTCAAGGAAAGCGGGGTCTTAGTTGTAGGGTGGAGGGAGAATGTCAGATATTGCGTACCTATAGCAATGGGGTCCTTTCGTATTTATACCTGACTGTATGATGGTCTGGATCCGTCAATCATGGCATGATTCGCTCAATTAAGGAGATTTTCTGATCATAGAGATACTGCGCATAATCTGTCGATCGTGTGATGAGTTGCGCGTATCTGTGGGCGAGGTTATCGGTCACGTTTAGTTATGGCTGTTTCCGTGTTTTCGCATTTGGCAGATGGAATGCCTGTACGTATCGACTCAGCTCAACTTGATCGGCTCGGGTCGGCTCGCTCGACTATCGTATGCATTTGTTATCGCCTCGTTGAGCTGTGATAGTCTTCCGAACCGAGCCGATCTTAGGACCCGTCCCGAAGTGGTAAATCTAACTTCCTGTAATCGGCCCTGGAAGCCTTTGCCGCAAGATATCGGATCGGTCTTGCCAAATGGAATTCACTGCAATTGATGTCAGGGCGGCGGCTCGTATGACGCCGTGGGATGATAAGGGGGGATAGCTTTCATCATCCGATCGGAGTGTAGAGACCGTCTCATCTCGCACCTCTGGGATGGTGACGATTGCGCACCACTCGTCTCCTTCAAGAATGATCGTATCGGATCGGACAGTCGTCGCCCTGGATGCTCATGTACTTAGTCGAGTTAGCTTAACGTTTCCCCTTGGACCTCGGATAGGCTCAGATCTTCCCATAACACAATGTTTCATATGCAGGCACTCAGTTATTCCATGCGTGAAATATAATAACTGAAAATAAACCGACTAAGCTGTGAAGAACAATTTTTATAATTCAAAATACAAAAAATAATAATTATAACAAAATTTAAGAATTATAATTTATGATTTTCAAACACTTGGATTTTCAAGTATACGTCCAATAAATATACACCAAACCGATAGTTGGATAGTAAAAAAATATAAAAATTTTGTTTACGATATATCTGAGCTGGAATCCATAGTTTGGACTATTTATTTTGAATTAATTTTACTTCAAGCATGCTATTTGTAAGTAAATTTTAGATTCACGAGTATCATCCATCACACTCTGCTGGAGTATCGAAGTTTTTAACTTCTGCCGATTACAAAATTAATCTCGTCTTTTGCTGGGAACAACATTTCCAATGCCGTCATAAGACACGTAGGGCGATGGCATTTTCGTAATTTGATCGTAAGGCGGTGGGTTACGATATTGGAAAATGTGGTCCGGTGGTCATACAATGCGGCTCTGATAATCTCTGATCGTGTATGTTTTTTATTTGACCGGCAGTATTCTCTCTCTCTCTCTCTCTCTCTCTCTCTCTCGACACTGTCCTGGGTCAAGGTTACATAGAAAACAGTGTCTTTGATCAAGATCTGGACCGTTAAATGTTAGCCCTAAATTTCTAACGGTCCATCATGAGGCTTCAAATAAATAAGAAAGTAAGCAACCATACACTTTTAATGGGTAAAGTCCTGCCATCAGATTGCAACCGTCTCGGGCGCTACTTCGGTGGATCCTTTTGTGGGGCCCACCGTGATGTATGTACCTTACATCCACGCCGTACATCCGTTTTTACAGTTCATTTTAGTGCAAGATCCCAAAAATGAAGGAGATCCAAGTCTTAGATGTACCACACCAGGAAACAGCGGTGATTGAATACCTACCGTTAAAATCTTCTTTGGGGCCACCATCACTCCATCCATCTGTATTGGAAAGTCCAGGTAGGACAAATTTCTTAGAGTCAGTCAAATCCTGAAACGGTGGGGATTGATCAATCCGCAGCAGTTACGGAGGTTTTGTATTAGGATGATATTTGTTCCTATAGTCCATGGAGGTGGCAATAATTATATGAATATTTTGGATCGCATGTAAATATCACGCTAAGCTCCAAGAAGGTTTCAACTGTGGATGTTGTTGTTTTCACTTACTTTTTTCTTTTCTTTTTTTTTTCTTTTTTTTTTTAAATTTTAATTCTTATTTTTGTTTCTACGTGGTCCACTTGTTTTGGATCTTTTTGTTTTTTAGAATCATATCCTATTGCGTCTTTTAAAATAGATGGATGAAGTGGATTTGTCACATGGATCTCCAAACATGGAGATATATATGTCCGCTAAGTAAGCTACTAAAATTAATTAAAATAGCCCAAAATTAAAATATTATAAAGTCGTTAATATTAAAATTTTAAGTTATATCTCTTTTAACGTTTGGGATACTTCTTAGCTTTTTAAGGACAAAAACGCTCCAATTCCAACTGTCTTCTTATAGTACCTTTTTACGAAAGTCAGAATGCCTTTTGAGAATAGTGTGTGGGCCCACTAAATTAATAATTGGGGTCATCCGGATTATCTTTCTTCATCTTTTTCTATTTATTTATTTTCCATGGGAGGGAATTATTTTGGCCATTAAGACTGTTGCCACCTCTATGGCGCCCACTCCGTTGAGCTTTTAGTGTGCATCCAGTATAATTTCCTTAATTCTTACAAGTTTTTAAGTATTGTTTCTTTTTTTGTTTTTTTATTTTTTAAAGATTTTGGACCATACTCTTTGACGTATAACCTATGATTACCAAATGTAGGTTTACGATAGGATATTGGTGGCTTTTGTATGTTTTTGCTTTTTTATGGGTTTCGTGGGAGTTGTAAAAGGGATGAAGGTGTGGTGGTTCTTTTTATAATTTTTTTTTTTTTTTTTTTGGTATGAATGGTGAGAGTTTGTGAAATGGATGAATTTTGTAATGAAAGAATGTTGTAATAAAAAAATATTATAATGAATGAATTTTGAAATGGAAGAATATTGTTATAATGGATGAATGTTGAAATGGATGAATGTTGTAATGAATGAATATTGAAATGGATCAACAGTCATAACTGTCATAATGAGGGAGTTATGACCACTTGTCGGATCGACGATCTACAATCCTTAATAAACTTTGGGCTAATTTCCGGGGAATCAAATGGTGTCCAAATTAGATGATTTCAAAAAAATTTGAAAGTTCATCAAATTATCTTTCTAATGAATACAAGATCACCCAAATTAAACATGTAACGAGAGAGTTATGACAATTTTCGTTAGATCGGTGATCCATAATGAGTATCAGCGATCCGCAGTTAATATCGGCAATCCTCGCTGAATATCAACGATCCACAGTGAATATCAATAATCCACAATTAATATCAACAATTCTCATTTAATATTGACGAGCTGCAGTTAATATCTATGAGACTCACTAAATATCGGCGATCCATAGTGATTATTAACGATCCACTATACAACATTCATCCATCTTAATATTCATCCACTACAACATTCATCCATTACAACATTCTTTTATTTCGACATTCATCACATTAATCCATTACAATAATTTTCCATTTCAAAATTCATTTATTCCAATATTCTTTCATTATAAAATTCATCATTTTCACAAACTCTCTCTCTCTCTCTCTCTCTCTCTCTCTCTCTCTATATATATATATATATAATATATATATATATATATATATATATATATACCACCACCACACCTTTCTTCCTTTCACAAATTCACACTAATGAAAAAAATAAATAAATAATAATACACAAAAGTCACCATTATCCTAACCTAAACCTATTATTGACAATCATAGCTTTTACATCAAGGGTGGCTGAAAATCTTTTTAACAAAAAACACTCGGAAAACTTGTTGGAGTGGAGGGAATGATGCCGGTAGCTCACTTGAGTGGGTGTCATGGAGGTGGCAATGGTCCTAACAATAAAAATGTTATCTCCCAAGAAAAAAAAGAAGAAGAAAGAGAAAGAAAATACTAAAGGACCTTCTCGCGCAATAGACTTACCTATTAAACTAATCACATATCTTGTGTGGAGCTCACTGGATTGTCTTGTATTAGATCCAAGTCGTTCACATAAAATATTTTTTTAATTTCCTAGACAAGTTTGAAGGCAAAAGTCATCACGGATGGACCACACCGAAGGAAATAATTCATAATGAACTCACAACATTAATACAATTGTGGGTCACAAACAACTTCAAAATTTTTTTTTAAATGACTTTATTATGTGTTTACGATTGTCCAATTAAAGTGAACGGATTAGATCAGTCAAATGGTGATCCCAATCATTAATTTAATGGGGCCTATACCCTTTTCTAAAAAATGTCATCTCAACTTCCGTGATAAGCTAATGCCATGCGAGGGAACAATTAATAGATGGGCATTTTTATCCTTTCAAAAGTTAAATAGTGCTTAGGAGTCTAAAAAAGATATGCATTAAAAATATGATATTAACATTTTTATTATGTCGTAATTGAATGTTATTTTAATTAATATATCGTGTCTTGATTGACCATATAACTTTAACTTACACTTGTCTTGAGCTTGGGATTGGCTGGGGATTTGAGGGGCCAATGTGATATATGGTTTGTATACACCGTGTCTATTCATTTTTTCATATTATTTTAAGCTATAAGCTAAAAAATGATATAGATTCAAAGCTCAAGTGGACCACACAAGTACAGATTAAACACATATCATACCATTGAAAACTTCTTATCCACTGAAAGTTTTGGATAAAGTTAATATTTGTGTTTACCCTTCCTCCATGTCCATACAGACTAATGAACCGGCAATGAGTAGGTTATATGGCAAATAAAAACGACACAATGGACCCTAGAAAAGTTTCAATGGTGGGCATCATTAGCACTGCTGCTTCTTTTGGTGTGGTGTACTTAAACCTTGGATTCACCTATTTTTATTCTCAAAATGATAAAAAAAGAAAAAAGAAAAAAAGAAGAAGAAGAAGTAGATGAACGGTGTAGATAAAATCTCTACATTAAGGTGGGCCCTGGAGACCTAGCCTGTCTCAGACTGGGGACAGGCGTGGTAGTACCTAGTCTGGTACTCAAGCAGCATTAGATGGTAGATGCCCACACAATAAAAATTTGTACACATCGCCTGTATTAACACATACTAAAGTGATAAAATGGCAGAACCCGGCTTTGAGTTGAGTGGTGAGCTCTTTTGGGAAAATGATGTGGCGAGGTTTGATTGGTGGGGTCACGTGCTATTAAAAGTGGGTCTTTTCTTTTCAAGGTTCTGCAGCAGCTGAGTATTACTGGACCCACCTCTAACATCATAATTCATACGGCCCTTGGTTCACCATCGAGGTGGGTGGTGAGCTACTAAACACTTAGGCCCTGTTTGGGCAACGGGATTAGAAGGGATTAGGTGGGATTGGATTCATCTGTTCGGTGCCAATTCAACTCCATGTTTGGAAAAGCTTGGAATTAGATCGGATGGAATTGCATTGGGTCCCGTGCCAATTTCACTCAATGCTAGCAAGTTGTGTAGGTCCCACCCTAATGTGTGGGCTATATCCACACCGTCCACCCATTTTTTGAGATTATTTTAGAGCATGGGCCAAAAATCAGGTAATTCTAAAGCTCAAGTGGACCCACCACTGAAAGCAATGGGTATTGAATACTTACCGTTGAAAACTTCTTTGGGGCTACATAAGTTTTGGATCCACCTCATTTTTCGGCCCATACTATAAAATGAGGTTACAAAACAAATGAACAGTTTAGATATAATACATGTGTGTTATTCTGGTTATTTCAAATGATGGTGGGTATATCCATTCAATGTACCACCGTATTACCAACAAAGCAGAGCTTTAATCTAATCCCATAGAATCAGGGAACAATCCCTGCAGTGGGTAATAATGATGTTTTTTTTTAATACAATCCCACCTAATCCCTTCTAATCCCGTTGCCCAGACAGGGCCTTAGGGTCAGTTTGGGCAATTTAGGTGGGATGGGATTTAAAAAACACAATATTACCCATGAGATTGTCCCCTATTGCCATGGGATAAAATTAATGCCGGGCTTGGTTGATAATACGGTGGTACATTGAATGGATATACCCACCATCATTTGAAATTACTGAGAATAATACACATGTGTTATATCTAAGTCATTCATTTGTTTTGTAACCTCATTTTATGGCATGGGCCTAAAAATGAGGTAGATCCAAAATTTATGTAGCCCCAAAGAAGTTTTCAACGGTAAGTATTCAATCCCTATTGCTTTCTATGGTGGGGCCCACTTGAGCTTTAGATTTATTTAATTTTTTGGCCCATGCTCTAAAATAATCTTGATAAATGGGTGGATGGTGTGGATATAGCCCACACATCATGGTGAAACCTACACAACTTTCCAAACATTGAGTGAAATTGGCACAAGACCACTGGATCACATGGATCCTATCCCACCTAATCCCATCTAATCCCACCGCCCAAACTGACCCTTAACCTGACACCACTGAGCCCACTGTCAGTACGCAATCCGATTTCCTGTCAGATGGACGCGGATCAGCTACTGATATGTTGAGTAGCGAGACTTGCTACTGAAGTAACGTCACCAACTTCTGTGGGCTATATTATGATGTATGTGTTGTATCCACACCGTCCATACATTTTTATAGATCATTTTAGTACATAAGAACAAAAGAAAAGGAAAGAGGCAGATCTAAAGCTGGAGCGACCGCGCCACAGAAAATAATGAGGGGAGTAATGTCCACTGTTGAAATGTTCCCAAAGTCTACTGTTGTTCCCAGAGTCGTCTACTGTGATGTTTATTTGAGATCCAACCTGTTCATAAGTTAAAACATACATTAAAGAAGGGAAAACACTAATATCAGCATGATTGAAAACTTTTATAACCTTTAAAAGTTTTTAATGGTGAGCGTCACTCTCTCTACTTAGTTCTGTGGTGGTCCACTAAAGCTTTATATATTATTCGTTCTTTGGTTCATGATTTAAAATGAATGGACAGTGTGATTACAACACATACATCATGGTGGGGCCCACATAATTATGTGACATCACTTAAGCAGTGAGTCTTGCTACTCGACTTGTGTCAGTGGCTATTAACTCTCTTCATCCATGTTTTTCGGATCATTTTAACACCTGAGGCAAAAAATGGATACATATCTATTCTTACTTAGATGAACAGAAAACTTAGAAATGGTAGCATGATCTAAAACTCATATAACCCTAGGAATATTTCAATGGTGGAGATTCAATCTTTATTGTTTCCTTGTCTTGCACCTTCCTTGAGTTTTGTATCCGCTTCATTTGTCTTAAAATAATATGGGAAAACATATAAACGTAGTGGATTTCTCACAAACATTGCGTGGGCCCCACTTATCTTACGGTCGCACGAACTTCTTTTCTCAGGAAATCCACTACAGTCCTTGAAATCTAATTGGTTAGCCAACTGGAATCTCTTTTCCTTGTAGCATTGTTACAGGACCACTGAATATTTTTTCATTTCTACGGTAAATAAATATCCATCAGATTATCCGATGGTCCTACAATCAAATAAGTCTCATTTTTTATTCATGATACATCTACACTGGAACACATAATTTAGACCGTGTAATTTGAATAACTTGCATGCCACATGCAATTTCTAAATAATTTCTCTACCTGTGTATCATCCACCACACCACCAGAGTATCAAAGCTTTTCTCTACCCGAGAGTCACAATCGAGTCATATCCTATCCCACTAAAACACAACAATCCCAATTAGTTTCATTCCCCTATCAACGAGAAAAAGTTACATTGGATCAACGCTCCTCAAGAAGCGCAAGTAGCTTTCAATAATTAAAACTTATATCAGAAACCCATCATGCATGGGCCCACCAGGTGGGCCCCACTTGATCATATCAAATCTAAATAATGGTATTATTCTGTATCATGCCTGTGTTTGATGCCAACGAGGATTTAAAAAGATGATGTATGGTAAAGAGGTGCAACTTATTTTATAAAGCAGATACCTGTTTTATTATTTTATATAGACTTTTGCTACACTCAGTGCATGAGACAATATGGCAAAACTGTCTAAGATCTGAGCGGTCCATCAGGTGGACCACACTGGCAGATACTTTTATGCCAGATTTCATGCTAGTTCATTCATCAAATGGGCCACAATGTATTAAAAAAAAATTGATGGATGAAAGAAGCTTTTTCTTGCAGTGTATTTGTTTTATACAGTATGGCTCATCTGAAAAGTAAATGTGCCAGATTATTGGATGGTGATATCCACCGTGTGGCCCACTTGATGGTCTGCTCGGATTCGCACGTTTATGCTACATAAGCATGTGGATTTACATATAGCAAAAGTCCATTTGTTTTTACGGGGGGGGGGGGGGGGGGGGGGGGGGCTGGTTTGTTTGTTTCTTTTCTTTTCATTTTCTTTCTTTTATTTAGAATAAGTTCGATTTTACAAAGTTTTATGTCGGCCCACAAGACATCCGCTCCATCAATCATGTTCCACTCTTCTTTTTCTCCACAAGATCAAAACTCAGGTGGGCCGCCCCCATGTAGTATCAGCACGCGGATTGCCTGAGACAGTCATCAGGGAAATCCCTGATGACCCGATTCTTTGGGCCCATATTGATGTTTTTGTTTCATCCACGCCGTAAATCCGTATTGACAGATTATTTCAAGGTACTAGCCCAAAAATTAGGCAGATCAAAAGCTCAAATGGATCACACCACAGGAAATAGTGGAGATAATTACTCCCACCGTTTTGCTCCAATTGAAAATTGGATCTATCTTATTTTTCGGTTCAGGTACTTAAATGAGGTAGAAAAACAGATGAACGGCATGGATAAAAAAAATACATCACGGTGGGGCCCACAGAGTCGGGTCACCTCGTCTCTAGGCAATCCGTCCCCCGTAAAATCATGCTTAACACCTCTAAAACCACGTTTTGGAACGGCCTGTCTTTTGAGGTGTGAATTTATCCTTATGAGGCGCATCTTATGAATGGATTAGATGGAATATAAAAAACAAAGTGGCCCACACAAGATCTAGAAGGTTTCAATGGTGGGTCCCATTCCAATGTATACCATGTGGTGTGACCCACGTGTTTTGGATCGGCCTGATTTTTAGCATAGAGCATGAACTTGAAACGGGGCACTTTATGGACGGAATGGATGGCGCCCTACATTCGTTGGGCCCCACGCAATCTCTATTTTAAGAGAAAGATAGGACGGCCTCCAGCTTAAGAAGCAAGAATTCTAATTCCATCCGGTAAAAGACGCCAGGGTGTGTCTTTTTTCAGTACTTGTATGGTCCTGCCGCATGATGACGTGGATAGTGTCATGGTTCGCCATGTTCCTATGTGGGGCCCATCGTTGGGTGATCCAGACCATTGATACGATTGGAACCTATAATGGATATTCCAATGTGGGAGTTTTTTTTGGAGAGTCCCCACTAGGCACGACTCACTCTCCAGGAATTAGTTACATGTGCGAATGTGGCATACGTGGGTCAGATCAAGCCGCTCATCAGGTGGTCCTCAATGTGTGTGTTAGACAGGTCCGTTCATCACACGTGTCAGGCGAATGACGGAAGAAAAAAGCATCTCATCATGCATGTACGGTTTGGAGATGATCAGTCCTGGGAAACTAAAAATGGTGGGGGCCACCTGAGGAGCGGCTCTTGAACACGTATGCCACGTCGTCAAAGTGTGCTGGTGAGAGTACACTTTCACGGGAGCGGATTAGGTGCAGCCCCGGCCGCACCAAAGATGGTGCGTCCCTTGCAGTGGGACCCAACCTTGATGTATTTATTCTATGTCCACGCCGTCCATCCGTTTTGACACATCATTTTTGGGCATGAAACCAAAAATGAAAAAGATAAAACACTTAGGTGGACCATACCATAAGAAACAATGGTGATTAACCATTAAAAAATTCCTGTGAGCCATACAAAAGTTTTGGATGAAGTTGATATATTTTTTTTTCTTTCAACCATATTTTTTGACCTTGTCAACAGTTTAGATGGAAAATAAACACTATGAAAACATTACGGTGGTCCCTAGAAATTTTTAATGGTGGAGTGTTCAATCACTATTGTTTCCTGTAATATGGTCCACCTGACCTTTGGATCTGCTTAATTTTTGGATTCGTAAACTAAAATGATCTGAAAAAACGGATGGACGGTGTGGATATACGATATATACATCAAAATGGGCCCCACGTTAAGGGCCGCACCGTCTTTTGTGAGAACGAGGCCGCACCTAACCGCTTCCCACTTTCAAATGAATATGGATTTATTTCACTCACACGTATCACGTGACCATGTCCGAGTAAAATGCTTCGTAACTTTTTTTTACAAAAAAACTATTATTATCATTCTTTTAAGGTAAGCTGGGCTTGAATGCATTTGGACAAGTGGGCCCCAACATCACCATTCTGGACCGTTCATTAGGTTCGGTCGGCTCTTCCTTCACTACCGTGCAAAACTCACAGTTATGGACTTACCTTCAATGAATGATCTTGTATGTTCACTTTTAATGCCACTGACAGGATTGTTTAGATCATTAATCAGTATGGAAATTTTCAATCCATCGTAGGAAAGAGTGGATTAAGGCAAGCGAACGGTCCAGATTGATGATACGCATTGTCCACGTGTCTTTGAAAAGAAGTTATTCTCCCTGAGGAACACGCCACAAAATACAACCTCGAAGTCTCAAAAGCGATATTGGCCGCATCCTATCAAGCTGGTAATCAAGTAGCACTAGCCTCCAAATAGGACTTTCGCAGTTTCACAACTAAAGCAGGCTTCTTTTCTGTTCTACTGTGATATGTGTGCTCGAGGGAGTACGCATTGTTGGTACTCTCGCTTCGTACGCGTGCAAGATCCAACCCTCTCATCAGGCAGATCCAACCGTGTAGATGCCTCACTGCCAAAATCAGGCTGATCTGATCATCAGATGGTCCGTTTCTCTTAATCAATCAGGCTGGCCTGATTTCTACAGATGGAGCTATCTGATGAACGGCTTGGATCAGTGTGTGAGTTGGGAGTAGCTCATGTAGTGTGGCAGGCCAAATGCACTTGGGCATGTTAGCCATGAACCGACGCCTATGAGTAGCTCCTGGACCCATGTATGCTTTTTATAAGGTGGGCCTTCTCTTTCTTTATTTCTTTTGATTATAATCTAGACTTTTTGGATAGAGAATACGACAGTAGGAGGAAAATTCGAGCGTGAGATGTGTTGCCTTTTATGCAGGAAACATGATTAAAAGACTCGGCGAGTGGGGCCCACTCGTTGGATCCTGAGCAAATCATGGCATTGGATTGTGAGATGAGTTATGGGACGTGGATTGCATCCTGTCCTGCATTGCCTTGATGGACTGCGTTCAGGCAGGGATAATGTGGGGGCCATTATTATGTATTTGTTTCATCCACGCTGTTTGTCCATTTTGTTAGATCATTTTATGGCATGGGTTAAAAAAGTTTGCTTATTAAAGGCTCAGGTGGACCATAATATATGAAGCAGTGGTGAATTGATGATAATAATGCTCACTTTGATGTTTATTTGCCATCCAATTACTTATTTATAAAGTCGCGTAAACCTGAATGAAGGGAAAATATAAGTATTACGTTGATCCAAAACTTTCATAGCCCTTAGAAAATTTTAGAAAGTTTTTAATGATAGATGTTTAATTCTTAATATTTCTTATGGTGAGGTCCAATTGAGCCTCGGATCAACCTTAATTAATGATGTACCTTACACCGTTAGAGAAGAAGCTTAGGAATGAGAATGGAAGCTTCCGATGTATGTAGGATTGAGGATCCAATTATATTTATATAGTTTAAAGGGTTGAGGAAAGCGTTGGAATGGAAATGGAAGCTTATGATGTATGTAGATTAAGTATTGAGGCTTATTTGGGTCCTTACTCTTGCTCAGGAATGTATGTAGATTAAGTATCGAGGCCTAGCGTGAGTGTGTGGGGTGTGTGCGCGTGTGTAAAAAAAAATAAAAGGTTAAAAAAGAAAAGAAAAAAGTATCGAGGCTATTTATATATTTTAGAGAGTTGAGGAGTTTGAAACCATCAAAATCCTCTCCCTCACACTTCATGAATTTGATAATTCTTAGTCCAACTAAAACACCGTGTATAACATGAATTTCACCCTTTACACGATTTTAGATGAATTACAACTTTATAAGGTTTACTGGTATGTCGGAACATACTATGGGACACTTATCACAATATAAACCCCTGATCAGGAAGGCTCACCTTATAGAATTCTTATATGGACATTATGGATAAAACACATATATCATGGTGGGCTCCACATAACTCCTGTCAAGGCTCTGAGTTCACCCGGCAGGTACTGGGCAGAGGCATTCAAAGGCCATTTTATGCCCTGACGCGTGGTTAAAAGACTCCAGTGACTTAGTCTGACTCAGTGGGTCCTAAGTGAGTTAGGACTCAGTGTAGTCAAGGCCGAATCAGCCCCACTCTCCCAAGCCGAGGGTGCCTCAAGGTATCAAATAAGATGGAGGCTTACCAAGTCCCAATTATCTTAGAAGGGTCCGAGTCTTAAAACCATGGTAGGAAGGTCAGGCTCTTTGGACAGGCTTGACTTATTAGCTTGGTCCATGGTCAGGGCTCAGGCTTGAGTCATTTTGGTCCAACCTAGCTGGGGTTCGGCCCATTTTTGAGTCCCACATAGGTAGGAATTCAAGAGGGAGGCATTTTCGAAAATGAATCACATTTCTCATAGGCCACTGTAGATGGAGCATAGTCCAAAGGTCACATTGATTAGATGATTCTAGCCATCTACTTAGTGGTCAAATGTAAAATGTAAAATGATCAGTGGTCCAAAATACTCCAAGTTCAAGTAGGCAAAGTTATATGGTTGTCAGTGTAGCTTTTGGGTATGGTCCTTGACGTTGGCCCACTATCTGAAAAGTCCTTGTGGCAATGAAAGTATGCCACGTAGACAGTGGATGAGATTTAAAAAATGGTGATCATGAATTATTACTAAGAGTCCAGGGTCAAAATTTCAATGACCATGTTGTTAAGGTCATTAAGTCAGCATGATTTTAGGGGACGCGGAGGTGGGTGGGACCCCTGACTGTGGGGCCCATTGTGATGTATGTGACTGCATCTATGCCGTCCATCTGTATCGAAAGATCATTTTAGGGTATAGTTCAAAAAATGAAGCAGATCCAAATCTCAGCCGAACCATAGTACAGGAAACAATGGCAATTGACAATTAAAAACTTCATGTGGGCTGCAAAAGCTTTGGATCAAGACCATATTTGTGTGGTGTCTTCGTCAAGGCCTTTGTGACCTTATCAACAGGTTGGATGGCAAATAAACATTCTGGTGGAATCCATGATGTTTTTAATGGCGAGGATTCAATAATTGACTATTTCCTGTGGTGTGGTTCACTTAAGATTTGGGTCAGCTTCATTTTTGGGACCGTATACTAACATAAGCTGTCAAAAGGGTTGGACGGTACGGATTTAAGGCACATACATCACTGTGAGCCCCATAGTCAGGGGTCCTACCCACCTCGGTTGATCCAGGGATCCACCGAAGCAGCTCCCAATTTTAAGGTATACACCATCCATACCGGGGCCCACATTTAGGTGGTCCAAATGATGGGCATACATCTGACAACGTCAATAGAGAAGTCACTGGCATTTCAGAAACTTTAGAGGTGGCAATGGGCAGGTCCGGCCGGGGCCTAGGCACGCCCAAGGGCTAGGCCCCAGCTTCAAAGCTAGTCCTATTGTTAAGGCCGGGTTGGCCTTGGCTAATAATGAACAGCTCAACTGGGCCTATGGCTTGGTCCAACCATTATGTAGGAAGTGGATTGAGTCCTGCCCCCAAGTGGACAGGAAATCAGTCTAGGCAGGGGCTCTATGGGGCCATCATGATGTATGGGTTTTATCCACGCCATTCATCCATTTTTCCAAATCAATTTTAGGGCATGAGTCTAAAAATGAAGCAGATCCAAGGCTTAAGTGGACCACACCATAGGAAGTAGCATTGATAATGACTCTCACAATTGAAACCTTCTTAGGGCCCACCATGATGTTATTTACCGTCCAACCTGTTAATAAGATTACATAGCTGGGGTTCTAGTCCTTTCCTCAATGGTAGACTCTGAGGAGTTTCAACCTCAACACTGATTCTTGGGTTCGAAACCCATAGGTGGTGAAATCCCACTACAGCGTGCATGGGTGTGTAAGGGCATTCAATCCCCACAATGTGGCCCACTTGAGCCCTAGATCTACCTCGTTACCCTAGAATGATCGGTAAAAATGGATATACAATGTTGATAAAACCCTATGTCACAGTGGGCCCCATAGAGTCCTTGCTTGGACCGATTCTGTCCAAGCGGGGGTAGGATGCAATCCATTTCCCATTATGTAAGTGAAAAACCACTTATTACCTATTTTCATTCAACTATATATGTATAGTTTAAAGTCGCTTGTAAGCCATGCAATCAATGATCAAAACCATACATGGCTCATTGATTTAACAAAAAAAAAAAAAAATCTAGAATGAAAAGAAAAGAAAAGAAAAAGAAAAAGAAAACACTTAGAGAGTACTATTCCAAGCATTTGATAGTCAACTCTTGTCTTTGTGGGGCTGGCCTTACTTAGCAGAAGCAGGACCAGTGCTGAGCGAGGCTAAGGCAACACACAAGCATTAAAAAATTATAGATGTAGCATGCAACTCAAATTAAGCTGTCCAACTCCAAACATGGATTCCAATTTAGATGGACCTTAAACCAAATAATTACATAGATTTTGTTTTCTAATTGGCCCATTATCACACATTTAATGGACAGTTGAAATGACAAGAAGCCCAAATCAACAAATATATTTCCATAAATCAGAGCCCATATGGGTCCCAAAATCTGAAAGGTTCAATTTGAGTTCGTGGCCATGGAATCCGGGGTACTTGGATTCTCTAGAATCCAATCTCTAGGGTGTGGTTTTGATGTTTTGGGGCTGGTGGACATTATTTTAATGGATGTCTCGTTACCCCAAATTTAAATATTTATAATGAAAGAGGAAAACTATAGTTTTCATTCCCATATCCACTAGCAATTGTCCCTCTTAAGAGGGATGGGCACTCAAAAGGTGGTAAACAAGTGATAATATAATTAAGCTAAGGTATTTTTTTAAAAAGTGATGGCTTATCAAATGTGGGGTCCACATGATGGAAGTGTTGGTAGTATGGTTGACATGGGCAGCCATTTTCCTAGCTTGCTTAGATAGCTAGGTTCACCAGACTAAAGTAATTGTGAGAGAAATGGGCATTCAAAAGTAGGGCATAGACATGGATGGTTTAGATCAATGGTTGAATTATTTGTAGGATGGTTAATATGTGCTGGCTATTTCTTGAGACATTGATGGATGGTTAGGATCATCTGACTAAGGTGATTTTTAAACGGGAAAGATAATCAAGGGTGGGACTCACATGATGGATGGTCTACATAAATGATTGGACCATTTATAGTATAATCAATTCCCTAGGCATTATTTAAAAAAAAAAAAAAAAATTGACCGTGAAAGTGTTTTTTAAAGAGGGATGGGCAATCAGGGATTTGACCCACACATCAGTGATTAAATCTTTCGTAATATAATCAATATGGACCATCCTTTTCCTGTGATTGAATTAATGGATGGCTAGGATCATCTGAAAACTTGTTATTTATTTATTTATTTATTTTTAATGTGGATGGGCAATCAAAGGTGGGACCCAAACAACAGATGGTTAAGATCAATGATCAAACCATTTGAAGTTGATTGTCCATCTCCCTAATAAAGTGTGTATAGGATAGTGATCAATGACCTTCCATTTCCCTAACCATTAAATGACTGTTTGGATCATCTGACATAGTTTTTAATGATGATGGGTAATCTAGAGTAAAAGCATATGGTGGATGGTCTAGATCAATGATCAGACCATTTTAGCATTATTAATATGGATGGTCCATTTTCTTAAGTGTTGAATGGACTATTGGGATCATCCAACCAAAAGTGTTTTTATTTTGTTTTTAAATTTTTTATTTTTATACAGTGATGGGCAATAAGGGTGGGACCCAAATGATGAATGGTCAATGGTTGGACTGTTTGTAGTATGATCAATAAAGGCCATCCATTTCTCAAACCATCAAATGGCCGATTAAGGTCATATGAGAAAAGTAATTTTTAAAGTAACTGGCAGTCAAGGGTGGGACCCACATGATGGATGGGAAATATTATTGACGAAATTATTTGTAGTATGACCAGTATGAACCATCCATTTTCATAGCCATTGAAAATCATACAACAAAAAAGTAAATTTTAAGAGGGATAAGCAATCAAAAGTGGGAACTCCGTGATGGATGGTTAATATTAATTATTAGATTATGTTTGCATTAGGATCAATACCACGTGTCATTTTCAGCTAATAATTGATCCAAAATACAGGTATTACAAGTTCTGAGAATCCCAATAACTTCCACTGAGATTGTATCCATATGTAGTGATGGTAATTCTCATTAATTACAATAGACATGTAATCATCCTTATGCCTCCAATCCTTACTATCACTCAATTTATATTGCACTGTACGATTTCCCTAGTGCCCCATCAAGGCTCAAGCAACTTCCTATATCCTAATTATTGGGGCCCTAACTTAGGTTTAGGTCGACATGAACTCAATTGAACCAACCTTAGTTCATGCTGGGTTGGGTTGGGTTGTCAAGGTCCTTGGGTTAACTTGGGTCAGACAACGCACCCATTTAAATTCTAGTATGCTTTAGTGAGTAAAGAGGACTTCTGGTTAGGTTTGGGTTGAACACCTTAGCTTGGAATTTGGGTCGGGTCAAGTTGTGGGTTGGGTCAACCCAACTCAGCCTGCCCGAGTTACACCCCTACCTAATGTAGAGCAGGTCGCGGATAGCTTCATGGCCAAGATGGACCAGAAAACACATGACTGGGAACAGGGGTGATCGGGTTAGAACTTAAAACGGACATATCTCGCAAACTAGAATGAGCTATCGGACGTATCATATATGATTTTGGTATAGGACGAGCTAGTTTAGCCACCTAATCCCGAGTTGCGCACACCGAATTTGCAAAATAGCATGAGACTGACAGTCAAATTCTTGTTTCAATGTCATTTTTACTATTTATAGTAAGCTTTAGTTTGATTATAACTCTTCATTTGTTAGGCTTTAGGAGTTTGCGCCAAAAAAGAAAAGTGCTTAGAATAGTTAGGGGAACATCAGGGTTTGGTCAAATAGGACATTTACTGTTTTTGGCTGAAAACCATGCACACTAGTTGGAATCACAACCATCTATAAATAATAAGTTTATTATTTATAGTAAGTCGTAATTTTTAGGAGTTTTAGTTGTAGTTTAATTCCAAAATTTCTTCCATAGCTTAGTATCTCTATTTAAAGTGGTGTAAACTCATTTATTCATTCATCAATCAATTTATAAATTTTCTAGAATAGTATTTTTATTTTCTTGTTTTTTATCCCGTGGATTCAAGAAACTTTTATGAGGATTCCATGGAAGCTTCGTAGATTCGAAGTAGTTATCCATGAGGAAGATGGTGATCGACCTCATCACATTCATCCTTGCCCCACTACCAATGTTACACTTTCCAAAAGGCCTTGGAACATGGAAAGAAGTTGATTGTTACACCAATCTAGGTACACATGGACCACCACGTGTACTCATGAGGACTTATGTGATACTGTATCTTTATGCAATGCTGTTTTTAATCTTGGCCCAGTGGGGCCATGGTTAGGTAATCCAAAGTAGTAGTCTATTGGGTCCTACCTTGGAAGGACAATGCTCCAAATATTTGAGAGTAGAAGATATATCCACCCCTATATTCAAGACTTTAGTAGCTCCAAAAAGACATTTATTGCATTTATTTTTCCTAACCATCTACTTGCATCCAACTGTTAAGATTGTCCAGTCAAAAATACTTCCAGGCATAATCCATCAATGATGGACAGAACAAACAATGGTTTGGGTAAACAAGCCACCTAAGTGGTTGGTATTGAAACACAAGCTTTCACATCATATAATTGTTCTTGCTAATAGTCAAACGTCGTATTAGTTGATGTGACAATGTGATGCGACATGTCCTATTAGACAAAATATCCTCTCGGTTGCTAAAACATTTTCACCCTTGTTGAATTGATGTTTGACATATCCTCTCATTGGTAAAAAATTCTACCCATGTGGAATTCATGTTTGAAAGAGATGTAAATGCATTTTGAGGTTGTGAACAGGAAGATTGTTCAGCTTCTATTTCAATAGTCTTAAGCATATTTGGACCACGATATTAAATGGGAGATATTAAATGGGATATAATTAATATATGATATTGCGCAATGATTATATGTCTGAAAATACCATGGTATTTTTACCATCCAATCCCATGTTTGGGATCAATTTCATCCATTGACACATTTATTATGTGAAGTCTCTGTATGGTGGATTATGGAATTGTAATCAATGCACAACATTTCACAACTTCATTTCGTGGTATGTGTACATATGCAACTTGAATGTCACGTATAAAAGGCATGTATGGATGGGAAATACATTTATTATATGAAGTCTGTGTTTGGTGGATCATGGAATTGTAATCAATGTACAATGTCTCACAATTGAGTTCGGTCACATGTGCACATATGCGGCTTGAATGTCATATATAAAAGGCACGTATGGATGAATGACATGGATAAAACACGCGCATCACGTTGGGCCTATAATTGTAGTGGATTTTGAAATCCATTGAAAATTCTACAATATCCACAATTGACATTGGAATATGTACGTGATACTAGAATTAAGCCAATCTTTTGTGTATTATCAAGCACCGATGAAATTTCAACGGGCCAAATGCAATTCCATATACCATTTGATCCATCTAACACCATGCACCAAACAGGCCCTAAAGTAATTAGGAGATAGGTGACTGTTTTCACTCTTATGTCCATATTACAATCCTCTTATAAGAGATAGGTATGGCAGGCAAGTGGATACTTTGATGGAGCAATTCATGACCTTATTGGTTAATGGGTTTCTTTTTCCAACCATCCACTTGCATCTAAATATTAAGATTGTTCTGTTAAAGATATTTCTTGGAGTAGTTATGGCAGCACCAAAACAATTCAATGGCTTAGGTAAGCAAGTCATGTCAATGGTCAGTGTTGAGATGCTAGCTACATATATCACATAAATTCCCTGTGTTGAGGCTCAAAATTCCATAGTTAATATGACAATGTGGCTGCAACATGGCCTGGTGTTGGAATTTTTTCTTCACTTAGTTAAAATCACAATAAAAATATCTCCATTACTTTGTGTGTACTTATCAACCAATGGCTAAGATTTTATCTGCTTTTTGTCATGAGTGGCCCACACACTCTCTCCTCCACATAACTCACCCAAAAACTCTCTTGACCCCAATCTCCCTCCTTTCTCTCTCTATGTGCAATGAACGTGCAATATCCCACTTGTGCTGTATAGTTCTAAGGTAGTTCTTTTCAATTTGATTATTTCCTCTCCACCAAATTAATTATCGCGATTCAATTCAATCCAAATGCAACATAAATGGGTGGTCCACTCAAATTGATACATTCATTAGGATTGTTGATGGGTCAGATTTGGGTCAGATCCTGGTGTATCATACTTATAAGCCCCTGAAATTGTTGTCTTTGGGTCTGGGTCCTACATTTGATTTCTTGGATGGTCTTATTGGGGTTGGGTACTGGTCCAGTGACCCATTTCTAGATAGGGTATTGTTTTCTTTTTCCTTGTTGGGTATTAGATAGGGTTGTCAATGGGCCAGTCTCAAGTGGTCAAATTGAAATTTGAATAGGCCCAGCTCGAACAGATCAAAATCCAGGCCCAAGCTAACCCTAGGTGTTTCCCTTGACAGCCCTAATATTAGGCCACAAGCTTAAAACTGGGTTCGGATCCAGTTAGGCTCACCATACCAACATCATAAACAGCTTAGAATGGTCTAATGCTCACATAGCACTATAAGTGATAGTGCTCCTAGTTGCATGGGGACACTTAAACAGCCCAATCTACAGATGTAAATGGTTCATCAGGTCCAACACATATTTGATGGGCTAGTCTTAAAATATCAGTGATTTGATAAATATTAACCATTTGGTCAATGGCCTTAAATATGAACGGCCAAGATCACTTAAACAAAATAAAACCAATCAACAATATGACCCATCTTTATTATTATTATTATTATTATTTTAAATTTTCACACCTGCACGCTCACACCCACAAACACCACAATGAGTAATTGGACCCATGACCTCTGTGTTGAAACTCATGTAAGTCTACCACTGAGCCATGAGTAAGGACCTCAACTTAATTCATCTATTTGTTAGGGTCTATCATGAATTGCTTATGTTTTTTAAAGAAATACTTTTTTAAAATAAGCATAGTCATCTTATCCATGTCTTCAAAACAAGGGCAGCCACATGAAAATAAAGCCATTACATCATCCTGATTTTGTGTAGTAGTAGTACATGAAATCTGTTCCCAACTTAATGTACAATTGATATTGAATGGTTGGACAGCCCAAGCGAACAATTGCAATGAGGAGCACTATAAGGGCATTGTTTGGGAGCTTGTAAATGGCTCTCATTTCAAGTATAAATGACTTACTGAGTTGTGTTTGAATGAGAATAAAAGAAATGTACTTAAGTCTAAATATTTTATTCGGACAAGAGTAAATGGGAGGATATGGAATGCATTAGACAAATTTCAATATTCATAGGAATATATGTGGTATTTCTACCACCGAAAAAGGGTTAAAGGCTACGTATAAAAGCTGTAGCTAAATATATTCAGCTACCGTTATAATCCGTAGCTAGATTGTAGCTATTAGTACCATAGCCATTGCTTCCTAGACTGTTTGCTCGACTTGAGGCACATGCCCAGCCCATGACAGCAGGCTTTAACTCTGGAGTATGGACGAATCCCATTCGACTCATCCGAGTCAACTCGTGCAGTTTGACTCTGTTGGATGAGTCGGACTGAGTCACCAAGTCATTTTCCAATCACAGCCGCAAGTGGGGCCGAACTAGGAAATAGGGCTGTCAATGGGCTAGGCCTGGCCCAATCAAATGAAATTGAATACGCCTGGCCTGAACATCACAAAATCTGTGCCTAAGATATCCTCTGCTTGAGCCGTTGACAGCACTATGAAGGAATTGGGCTGGGCCTCCTTGAAATGTTGTTGGATCTGGGCTCATTCGGTTGATAAGCCCGAAAAATAACATGTGGTCCTGAAGACAGGCCCAAGCCCAATCCGTGGTCAGTTTGTTAGGGTGCCCGATTTGTCGAGAGGGACCTCTTTTGGGTTCGGGTTGTCCCTGTCGGCCCAATCCTGCTATTGGCTAAAAGGATAGAATTCAGGCATGGGACCGACTAATCCTGATGTAGAGGGGGTCGCAGACAGTTTCATGGCCAAGATGGATCAGAAAAGGCCCGGTCGACGACAGAAGTGATCCGGACCGTCGGACCTTAGATCGGGCATATTTTGCAATCCGGAATGAATTACCTAACGTAAAATATATGATTTTGGGGTAGAACGAGCTACTTTAGCCAACCAACCCGGCTACGCCGGGTTATGATGCCCTGAATTGTGAAAAACCCCTAGATCAATGGTCATTTTCTGTTATAATTTTGTTTTTACTGTAAGTAGTAAGTTTTAGTTTGATTGTAACTCTTCATCTGTCAGGCTCTAGGAGCTGCGCCCAATATGAAAAGAGCTTATAATAATTAGGAGAACAGTTTGATAAAGCCAAATAGGACACTTACTATTTTTGGCCGAAAACCTTTCGCACTAGTAGATATCATGACCGTCTATAAATAATAACTTTACTATTTATAGTAAGTCACGAATTCTAGAAGTTTTAGTTGTAATTTGATTCTGATTTCTTTCCCATTGCTTGGTACCCCTATTTAAAGGGTTGTGAGCTTGTTTTTATTCATTTATTAATCATTTTTGAATTTATTAGAATTTATTTTTATTTTTCTGCTTTCTTTCCTCGTGGATTCGAGAAGCTTTTGAGGAGTCCAGAGAAGTTCAGTGGATTCGAAATAGTTATCCTGTGAGGAGTCTAGAGAAGTTCAATGGATTCGAATTAGTTATCCTCTTGAGGAAGATAGTGCTCGACCTCACGTCCTCCCCTGCGTCAAATCCAATGTTAAAGTGGGCCACACCCTCGAAATCACTGGACAGCCGATGGTCCGGTTCAAAAAACATATCTGGCCACCCAATGAGCACATTGGCCAAGCTTATCGAGACAGGTGATCCTCATGGTGGGCCCCACTATTGATCACAGTTTATTTGGGCCATATCCCATCCACATATGGGCACAATTCAACCGTCAGAATTGGAAAAATGCATGCCACATGTATGGTGGATGTTCATTCACATGTTTACACAAGGACGCGAATTTCCTGCAACAACTGTTGCATAGAGCCCGTGCAACAAAAAGCTGGTGGGTCTACCTTCATGTGTGTCAGACATCCACTCCGTCATTTGTGCCAGCTCGACGTTAGCTCAAAAATCAGTCTAATCCAAAACTCTAAGTGGGCCTCAAAATAGGAACAGACGCCTACAATTCAAACCTTCTCGGACTGGCCGAAGTTTTGGATCGTCTGATATTTACCTTTTTTTTTTTTTCCCTTCATCTTCGTTGGGCTTACCTTACGAACGGCCTGGATGGCATACAAACATCATGGTGGGCACTAAGAGAGTTTCAATGATGGGCGTCCCAATTCATACTTTTCCCTCTGGTGTGGTCCACTTGAGTTTTTAAATGGACTGATTTTTGGGCTCACGAACTAACAAGAGCTGGTCCAAATGATGGACGGAGTGGATTTTACACACACAACACGGTGGGCCCTACAGAGCTTTTCGATGTACATGCTCCCTGCAATAGTTGTGGGAAATTCACGTCCGTTTTAGACAATTTGGCTGTTTTTCAGTCATCCAAACACGTGTAGCACGTGTGCCTGTGGTAGTTGGTCGTTGGAAGGAATAAATGCTGAGAATATGGGGTAGGACGAAATGTATGACCCACTTCCCTGGGAACATGTTTATCTTCCCTTCCAAGATAAACGGCTCAGATTCGCCGGAATGGGAGTGGAACCGTTTACTTAGCACCCATGTTTTAAAAATGAGGTAAGAGTTCTTTAAGGTTGGTATCTAATCTGTACATTTAGGACCCATGATTGGTTTATCCAAGCCATTAATCTGATGCCCCTATCAAATGTATGAATCATGTCAAGAAAATTTCCCAAATTGGAAGATCTTTAACGTCACATCTTGTCTTTTCTCCATTGAATCTGTACCGTTGGTTCATTTCTTATTAATAATGTACTTACATGTCCACGGTGCAAAGGTTAGAATTGAAGAAATGGGGAGATATTTTAGACATGGTTCATCCATGATTGGGGCCATCAGATAAGTGGCCTGGATAATCTAATTATTATGAGTGGCAATAGCCAATAGACATGCCAAGATTAGCCCTGACCCAACCTACCTCAAACAACAGGCCTAAATTTCTGCTAACTTGAGTTATGAAATGAATTGATTTTGTGAGTTTGATTTCACATGAGTGGATGTAAGAGTTTTAAAATGTCATCTTGATGCTTGGATCTTGAAAAGTTCTATTGAAGAGACTTCTTCACTTCTATTAAAAAAACATCAAGGATGCTGAGTTTAGTTTTTTGGAAGTGGGCTCCACATGGATTAAAAGCTTAGCTTTTTTTGTGAACTTGGTGATTCAATTAATTACGTGAACCTAATGCCATTTTTGCATACTTGTATTACAAGGAAAAAGAAAAAGAAAATAAAAATTTCCTTGAGTGTTATTGAGATATTATTTCTGGTTGTACGTATCTTGTTTGAATGACAAAGGGAAACTTCGTATTTGTGAGACAATCATCACCTAATTTCTTCTACTAATGAGCCTAAAATGAGAGAAAGCATAATGACTGCTTTGTAGAATTTTTTATTTTTTAGTATCCAAATATCCCAAATCATCACATCAAAGAAAACAATTGCCATTACTATTAAATTGGTGATATCAAAACATGCCCTTAGTTTCAAAGAACTCTAAATATGTGAGAAGAAAACTCAAAACCTTAAAACAACCCAGATGTACTGTCAAATGATGCAGGCTACAAATCATATGATTCTTTGTACAGAAAATGGCCCAAGCACTTGTGTATAAATTGACATGGATTTGAACCGGTCTCTCACACAAGTAGAAAAATTGTTATCTACAAGTGATATGTCTCTCACACAGTTGGTACGAGTAATCGGAGAGATTCTCGCTCCAGACGCGGGAGAGGCCACCCCCCCCCCCCCGCCCGCTCATATCCTCTCTCTCTCTCTCTCTCTCTCTCTCTCTCTCTCTCATTGTTTTCCTCCTTTCCGTTCATCTAGTGGGTCCATCACTACCTGGACTCGGCTTAGACGTATCAGACCCGGACAGACACGGCTTGACTCATCTGAACGCAACGAGTCGCTCGGGCAGCCGGTCTCCCTTTCTCTTCTCTTTCTTTGTTTCCCCTTCTTCCTCCATCTCTTCTACTCTTCTTCCTCAGCTTCTCCCTTTTATCCTCTTCCGTCTTCTCTAGCGCTCCAGCAATGGATGTCGGACCAACTTGACTCGGCCTGAAACTCGGCTAGACTTGGGCACAAATGCACCAACGAACAGCAACCCTCCGATCTCCTCTTCCATTCTCTCTTCTTTCACTCCATCTTCTTCTTCTCCCTCTCTTTTCTCTGAATCCCATTTTACGACTAGATAGGGGCTGGACTCGGTCCGATTTGCAGCGACTCAAGCCGAGTTGACTCCACTGGTTGCAACAATAGAAGCAGCGCCTTCTCTCTCTCTCTCTCTCTCTCTCTCTCTCTCTCTCTCTCTCTCTCTCTCACTATCTTTCCATTTTCGGAAAGGATGCCCAAAAAGTGGCCCTTTTATAAGCTTTACTAATCCTCTTCTAGAGGGTTTGAATCCTAACTAATCAAAGGATTAGTTACATTTTCTTTTTAGTTAAATCCGTGATGTTTTGTGGCCATGGAATATGTTGATGCAAAAACCTGGTCCACCCTCTTTAGGCCTTCGAGTACCTGCACAGGAAGAAGATAAAGGAGACCCTGGCTAGAGCAGGGGACCCTCCGATGCCAAAGTCAGGTTAGGAATCTGGGTCTTATTGTATTGAGGGGTTCTGGGAGAGAGTTTTTGCGTACCTTTCACCCTTGGAGTCTCTCCTATTTATAGGAGAGGGAGGATCCCGCCTTACGGGGATTCTTTCCCGATATTTTAGAGATTTGTTACGATCCTGGATCTTCCCGAGATTATAGGATCCCGTGATTGTCGAGATCTAACACTATCTTCCGAAGATCTTGAGCAAGATCTCTGATTTTTAGGAAGATCTTTTGGATCCGTAGCTCGGTTCTAGGTCGGGCCGACCTATGGCTCGTTGAGGCCGAGCTAAGCTGTTGAGGCCGACTGACCTGTTGAGGCCGAACTAAGCTGTTGAGGCCGAGCTAAGCTGTTGATGCCGATGTGAGCCTGATGAGGCCAAGCTAAGCTGTTAAGGCCGAGCTAAGTTGTTGAGGCCGAGCTAAGCTGTTGAGGTTGAACTAACCTGCCAAGGCCGAGCTTATCTGGCCGATCTATGGCCGACCCATGTCCGACCTCTGGCCGATCTATGTCCGACCTCTGGCCGATATATAGCCGACCTATGGCTCGTGGTCTCATTCTTTAAGTGTCCTTGCATTTGCATCTCCCTTCTTGAAGATTAACATGCTTTTGGACGTAGAAGCCTTATCAGGCTCGGGTTTCATTGGGCCCGCGCTGGTTCAGTAGAGTTGATCCATTTCATAAGCCGACTTATCCACTTGTCCATTTTTCCCCCAACAGTAAGCCCCCCTTATTTCTCGGGCTGACCTGTGGAGGTTCGAGAAGTAAGTTGGTCAGATTATGCATGGTCGGCTAATGCCTGATCTGCTTATGTCTAGTTGGCTTATGCCAAGTTGGCTTATGCCTGGTCGGCTTATGCCTCACTAGCTTATGCCTGGTTGGCTTATGCCCAACTGGCTTATGCCTAGTCGACTTATGCCTGGCTGGCTTATGCCTGGTCGGCTTATGCCCAGTTGGCTCATACCTGGTCGGCTTATGCCTAGTTGGCTTCTGCCTAGTCGGCTTATGCCCAACTGGCTTATGCCTGAATAATGGCTGACCCATGAAATGGGTCGGCATGGATGGATCCCTGGGAATCCTCTGGTCGCCAACGGAAGAATTCTCCCCTTCTTTCCTTTGCTCCATATCCTCAACCTAGTTGTTTCCTCTTTGAGCAGCATAGCTCCAGGTGCGAGATCGAGCACCGGGCTGACCTTTCGAAGCCAGGCTGACCTGAGCTGCCTAGGCCGAGCTAACTTGTCAAGGCCGAGCTTAGATGTCGAGGCCGATGTGAGCTTATTGAGGCCGAGCTAAGCTGTTAAGGCCGATCTTATCCATTGAGGCCGATGTGACTTGTTGAGGCTGAGCTAAGCTATTGAGGCCGAGGTGACCTGTTGAGGCCGAGCTAAGCTATTGAGGCCGAGCTGGGCTGCCGAGGTTGAGCTGAGCTGTTAAGGCCGAGCTAGGCTATTGAGGCCAAGGTGACTTGTTGAGGCCGAGTTAACCTGTTGAGGCCGACTGACCTGTTGAGGCCGACTAAGCCTATGGAGACCGAGCTAAGTTGTTGAGGCCGAGATAACCTGCTGAGACCGAGCTTAGCTGTCGAGGCAGAGCGGAACTGTCTAGGCCGAGCTGGGTTAGCGAGGCTGAGCTGAGCTGAGCTGTTAAGGCCGAGCTTAGCTATTGAGGCCAAGGTGACCTGTTTAGGCCGAGTTAACCTGTTGAGGTCGAGCTGAGCCTGTTGAGGCCGATGTGAACTGTTGAGGCCGAGCTTGAGGCCGAGCTAAGCTGTTGAGGCCGAGGTGACCTGTTGAGGCCGAGCTAAGCTATTTAGGCCGAGCTGGGCTACCGAGGTTGAGCTGAGCTGTTAAGGTCGAGCTAGGCTATTGAGGCCAAGGTGACCTGTTGAGGCCGAGTTAACCTGTTGAGGTCGAGCTGAGCCTGTTGAGGCCGACTGAGCCTATGGAGGCTGAGCTAAGCTGTTAAGGCCGAGCTGAGCTATTGAGGCCAAGGTGACCTGTTTAGGCCGAGTTAACCTGTTGAGGTCGAGCTGAGCCTGTTGAGGCCGATGTGACCTGTTGAGGCCGAGCTAAGCTGTTGAGGCCGAGGTGACCTGTTGAGGCCGAGCTAAGCTATTTAGGCTGAGCTGGGCTGCCGAGGTTGAGCTGAGCTAAGCTAGGTTATTGAGGCCAAGGTGACTTGTTGAGGCCGAGTTAACCTGTTGAGGTCGAGCTGAGCCTGTTGAGACCGACTAACCTGTTGAGGCCGACTGAGCCTATGGAGGCCGAGGTGATCTATTGAGGCCGAGCTAAGCTATTTAGGCCGAGGTGGTTTTGTTTGTTATGCCGCCCAACGGGTTCAGGGTTATTGATTTAGGAATAACTGAGATGGCTGCAAACATATGATTTAGGAAGAGCTTCGACTTAGCTGCAACAATGATTTAGGAAGAGCTTTCTTCTTTCAATTTCGCCATTGTAGATTGTTTGAAGTATTTATGGTAGAGCAGGAACAACTTAAGATGTCGTTCCCACAGACGGTGTCAAACTGTTGATGTAAAAATCTGGTCCACCCTCTTTAGACCTTCGAGTACCTGCACAGGAAGAAGACAAAGGAGACCCTGGGTCTTATTGTATTGAGGGGTTCTGAGAGAGAGTTTTTGCGTACCTTTCACCCTTGGAGTCTCTCCTATTTATAGAAGAGGGAGGATCCCGCCGTACGGGGATTCTTTTCCGATATTTTAAAGATTTGTTATGATCCTGGATCTTCCTGAGATTATAGGATCCCTTGATCATCGAGATCTAACGCTATCTTCCAAAGATCTTGAGCAAGATCTCTGATTTTTAGGAAGATCTTTTGATAAAGCTGGGAGGATCCCTATGGCTACGGATTATAACCGCAGCCATAACCGTAGCAATAATGCACCGATTGCAAGAGGGGGGACAACGACTTGCGGTGGAATCGCGAGATCCGCGATTGATCGCCTAATTTATGGCTACGGATTATAACCGTAGCTATATTCGTATCCCTATGCACTTTTTTTTTTTTTTTTTTTTTTTTTTTTACATGGAGAATTTTATTCTACCTACATTTTTCTCTAACACATATTTATATAAAAATGTATATATAAGCATATAAATTTTTTTTAATCCATTTTTTTATCTATTTCTTTCTTTATTCATATAATAAGAATATCTTCTAAACCAAAATTAGTTACTTGACGTATCATATATGATTTTAGGGCTGAAAGTTGGACGAGTTCAACCCGACCAACCTGTGATCGACCCGACATTAGGTTGGGCTTGGGCAGGATGTATCGGGTTTGGTCTTGGGGTTGGGCCATACAAACACTAACCCCAAAAAACTTGGGTTGGGCTTGGGTTGAGGTCTCGTGTTGCCTGACCCAACGCGAATCTAATTAATATATAAGTTTCTTATAAATTAATTATAATTGAGTGCAGATCATTTGTGTTGAAGGCAAAGGAAATTCCAATGCCTCCCCTCAAGCTAATAAGATATGCGGGATTTCCCTCTCCTAAATAAATTGGTTGATACAAAATATGACTTATAATGGAGTAGTTGCCTTATATTTTAGATGGTTTGTTTAGAAAAAAATGAACTGTGAAATGCATGGAAATGACCGTGAAATGAAACGGAATTGCCGGAATTGATCGTGAAATGCATGGAAATGACCATGAAATGCATGGAAATGACCGTGAGGTGAAGGGAAATGACCGTGAAATGAAACGGAATCGCCGGAATTGATCATGAAACGCATGAAATTGACCGTGAGGTGAAGGGAATTGACCGTGAAATGTATGGAAATGACCATGAAATGAAACGGAATCGTCAGAATTGACAGGGAAATGCATGGAAATGATCATGAAGTGAAGGGAAATGATTGTGAAATGCATGGAAATGACCGTGAAGTGAAGGGAAATGACTGTGAAATGTATGAAAATGACTGTGAAACAAAACGAAATCGCTGGATTTGACCGTGAAATGCATGGAAATAATCGTGAAGTGAAGGGAAATGACCGTAAAATGCATGGAAATGACTGTGAAATGAAACGGAATCGTCGGGATTGACCGTGAAATGCATGGAAATGACCATGAAGTGAAGGGAATTGACCGTGAAATGCATGTAAATGACCTTGAATCAACACAAAATCGGCGGAAAAGACCGTGAAATGCATGGAAATGACCGTGAAGTGAAGCGAATTGACCGTGAAAATCGTGGAAATGACGATGAAGTAAAGGGAATTGACAGTGAAATGCGTGGAAATGACCGTGAATCAACGCGGAATCGCTGGGAAAGACCGTGAAATGCATGGAAATGACCGTGAAGTGAAGCGAATTGACCGTGAAATTCGTGGAAATGACCGTGAAGTGAAGGGAATTGACCATGAAATGCTTGGAAATGACCGTGAATCAACACGAAATCGCTGGGAATGACCGTGAAATGCATGGAAATGACCATGAAGTGAAGCGAAATAACCGTGAAATTCGTGGAAATGACCGTGAAGTGAAGGGAATTGACAGTGAAATGCTTGGAAATGACTGTGAATCAAAACGAAATGGCTGGGAATGACCGTGAAATGCATGGAAATGACCGTGAAGTGAAGTGAATTGGCCGTGAAATGAGTGGTAATGACAGTGAAGTGAAGGGAATTTACCGTGAAATGCATGTAAATGATTGCGAATCAACACGAAATCGCTGGGAATGATCGTGAAATGCATGGAAATAACGGTGAAGTGAAGTGAATTGACTGTGAAATGCATGAAAATGACCGTGAAGTGAAGGGAATTGACTGTAAAATGTTTGAAAATGACCGTGTTGATGGAATCACCGAGATTGACCGTGAAATGCATGGAAATGACCGTGAAGTGAAGTGAAATGACCGTGAAATTTGTGGAAATGACCGTGAAGTGAAGGGAATTGACCGTGAAATGCATGTAAATGACCGTGAATCAACACGGAATCATCGGGAATGACCGTGAAATGCATGGAAATGACAGTGAAGTGAAGCGAATTGATCATGAAATGCGTGGAAATGACTGTGAAGTGAAGGGAATTGACCCTGAAATGCTTGGAAATGACTGTGAATCAACACAGAATCGCCAGGAAAGACCATGAAATACATGAAAATGATGGTCAAGTGAAGCGAATTGACCGTGAAATTCGTGGAAATGACCGTGAATCAACACAGAATTGCCGGGAAAGACCGTTAAATTCACGGTCAATTTCATGTTGATTCAAGGTCATTTTCATGCATTTCACGGTCAATTCCCTTCACTTCGCGGTCATTTCCACGCATTTCACGGTCAATTCCCTTCACTTCATCGTCATTTCCATGCATTTCTAGGTCTTTCCCAGTGATTTCGTGTTGATTCACGGTCATTTCCAAGCATTTCACAGTCAATTCCCTTCACTTCACGGTCATTTCCACGCATTTCACGGTCAATTCGCTTCACTTCACCATCATTTCCATGCATTTCATGGTCAATCCCGGTGATTCCGTGTTGATTCACGGTCATTTCCAAGCATTTCACGGTCAATTTCCTTTACTTCACGGTCATTTCCACACTTTTCACGATTAATTCGCTTCACTTCACCATCATTTCCATGCATTTCAGGGTCTTTCCTAGTGATTCTGTGTTGATTCAAGGTCATTTCCATGCATTTCACGGTCAATTCCCTTCACTTTATGGTCATTTCCATGCATTTCACTGTCAATTCGCTTCACTTCACCGTCATTTCCATGTATTTCACGGTCATTCCCGACAATTATGTGTTGATTCACTGTCATTTTCAAGCATTTCACGGTCAATTCCCTTCACTTCACGGTCATTTCCACGCATTTTACAGTCAATTCGCTTCACTTCACCGTCATTTTCATGCATTTCACGGTCAATCCCGGTGATTCCGTGTTGATTCACGGTCATTTCCAAACATTTCACGATCAATTCCCTTCACTTCACGGTCATTTCCATACATTTCACGGTCAATTCGCTTCACTTCACCATCATTTCCATGCATTTTAAGGTCTTTTCCACTGATTCCGTGTTGATTCACGGTCATTTTCATGCATTTCACAGTCAATTTCCTTCACTTCATGGTTATTTCCATGCATTTCACGGTCAATTTGCTTCACTTCACCATCATTTTCATGCATTTCACGTTCATTCCCGGCGATTCCGTGTTGATTCACGGTCATTTCTAAGAATTTCACGGTCAATTCCCTTCACTTCATGGTCATTTCCACACATTTCACGGTCAATTCCCTTCACTTCACGGTCATTTCCACGCATTTCACTGTCAATTTGCTTCACTTCACTGTCATTTCCATGCATTTCACGGTCATTCTCGGCAATTCCGTGTTGATTCACGGTCATTTACACGCATTTCACGGTCAATTCCATTCACTTCACGGTCATTTTCACTCATTTCACGGTCAATTCACTTCACTTCATGGTCATTTCCATGCATTTCACGGTCATTCCCGGCGATTCCGTGTTGATTCACGGTCATTTCCAAGCATTTCACAAGTTAATTCCCTTCACTTCACGGTCATTTCCATGAATTTCATGGTCAATTCGCTTCACTTCACGGTCATTTCCATGCATACTTCACGGTCATTTCCATGCATTTCACGGTCATTTCCGACAATTCTGTGTTGATTCACGGTCATTTCCACGCATTTCACGGTCAATTCCCTTCACTTCACAGTCATTTCCACGAATTTCACGGTCAATTCGCTTCACTAGACCATCATTTTCATGCATTTCTCAGTCTTTCCCGGCGATTCCGTGTTGATTCACGGTCATTTCCAAGCATTTCCCGGTCAATTCCCTTCACTTCACGGTCATTTCCACGCATTTCCTGGTCAATTCGCTTCACTTCACGGTCATTTCCATGCATTTCACGGTCTTTCCCTACGATTTCGTGTTGATTCACGGTCATTTCCAAGAATTTCACGGTAAATTCCCTTCACTTCACGGTCATTTCCACGCATTTCACGGTCAATTTGCTTCACTTTACGGTCATTTCCATGCATTTCACGGTCTCTCCCGACGATTCCGTGTTGATTCACGGTCATTTCCAATCATTTCACGGTCATTTCCATACATTTCACGGTCAATTCGCTTCACTTTACAGTCATTTCCATGCATTTCATGGTCATTCCCGGCTATTCCTTATTGATTCACGGTCATTTCCTTACATTTCACAGTGAATTCCCTTCACTTCACAGTCATTTTCACGCATTTCATGGTCAATTCGCTTCACTTCACCGTCATTTCCATGCATTTCACGGTCAATCTTGGTGATTCCATCAACACGGTCATTTCCTAACATTTCACGGTCAATTCCCTTCACTTCACTGTCCCGATACAGCCTGCCCAAGCCGTGCCCAACCTAAGTTTTATTGGGTTGGTGTTTGTATGACCCAACCCCAAGACCAAACTCGATACATCCTGCCCAAGCCCAACCCAATGTCGGGTGGGTCACAGGTTGGTCGGGTTGAACCCGCCCAACTTTCGGCCCTAAAGTCATATATGGTACGTCAAGTAACTAATTTTGGTTTCAAAGATATTCTTGTTATATGAATAAAGAAAGAAATGAAAAAAAGAGAGAAAATTTTTTATATGCTTATATATACATATTTATAAAAAGCTTATATATACATATTTATAAAAATATATGTTACAGACAAATGTAGGTAGAATAAAATTCTCCATGTAAAAAAAAAAAAAAAATTAAAAAAAAAAAAGTGCACAGTTACGAATATAGCTACGGGTATAATCCGTAGTCAGTTATCAGAACACGGCAATGGCTACGGTTATTATTTATAGCCATAGAAAACCGTGGCCTTTGTTTGAATCGCCGATGAATCGTGGATTCTGCGATCCATCCCCAAATCCTACAACGAGTTGCGGTGGAATTGCGGAATCCACGATTCATCGCCGTTTCAAACAAAAGGCTACGCTTATAACCGTAGCTATAGCCGTATCCAGCTGCGACAGTCTTTTTTTTTTTTTTCTGCTGAGGAATTTTTGTTGATTTTGTGGGTCCCATCATGAGGTCTGTGTTATATCCAAACCGTCCATCTATTTGGTGAGCTCATATTAAGACTTGAGACGAAAAATAAGACAGATCTAACTATCAAGTGGACCACACTATAAAAGGCAGTGAGGAATTGAACGTCTACCATTGAAACCCTTTCAGGGGTTACAGAAGTTTTGGATCATTATGAAATTTGTTTTTCCTCTTCATCCAGGTCTTTGTGACCTTATGAATAGTTTGGATGGAAAATAAATGTTATGGTGGGCCCTACATACAAAACTTTTAACGGTGAAAATGAATTTTCCCACTGGTCTTTGTGGTGTGGTCCAGTTGATCTCTGGATATGATTTTTTTTTTTTTTGGATAATGCTCCTAAATGATCTCCAAATATGGATGAACGTTGTGGATATAATAAATATATAACTGTGGGGCCCATGTAACGTTGATAACTTTTGAACCGTTCGTACAACTCGGAGTTGGAGGAGCGTCAGCGCTTTCGTCATCGAGCACCAGCCGATCCGCTTGAAGGTAAAAGCAAGGGCCATTTTCGACCTTTGGGAAGGCGTCCGTACAACTGGGGCTTATTCTTGCAGGGGAAAATGAGGTGGGCTTCGTCTCGTAAATGGGCCATAAATGGGTCGTACAGTCGTAAATTTCTCTATTTTTATCACCTCATCTCATCCCATTTGGACAGCTGGATTTTATTTTTCATTTTTTCTTGTGTAATGACCATTTACTTTTCTGGTCTAAGTTTAATCGTCATCGTTCGTATTAAATTATACATGAGCATACCCCTCTCCGACTTTTTGGCATTTTCAATTTTATTTTTCTTTCTAACTTTTCACTGTTTGCGTCAAATAAAATTCCAACCTTCCTACGTATTTTTGTGGCAGGCCGATTTATTATGGTCACCGTCACAAAAGATCTGACAAGGGTGTTACCGTAATTTCACATAAAATAATAGGGAATATTATTAATCATAAATAGACCTGATTGCTATTTAAGGTAGTTCAAGCACTACAATAAAAAAATAAAAAACAGGAAGAAAGAAAGATGAAGAGAGAAGAAAACAGGGCGAGAGTGATGGAGCAACCACACCAAAAGAAAGTCCCTCATGTATTGATATTCCCCCTCCCTGCTCAAGGTCACATAAACTCCATGCTCAAGTTAGCACAGCTCCTCTGTCTAGCTGAATTCCATGTCACGTTCCTCAATTCTCATCACAATCACGACCGTCTACTCCAATGCACGGATCTCGGGTCCGAGGCAGCCCACTGGCCCGGGTTCCGGTTCGCAACCATATCCGATGGGCTCCCACCGGAACACCCACGGTCCGCTGACTCCTTGATAGACTTCTTCGATTCGCTTACGGCCAACACAAAGCCGTTGTTTAGAGAGATGTTGATATCTGACCGTCGATCGGACGATCCGATCACTTGTATTATTGCTGATGGGGTCATGACGTTCACGATCGACGTCGCTGATGAACTTGCTATCCCGATCATCGCGTTTCGTACCATCAGTGCTTGCAGCTTCTGGTCTTATTTTTGTATACCCAAAATGATACAAGCGGGCGAGCTTCCATTCAAAGGTACGTAGATTTCTTGATTGTAAGCTAAGGTGGGCCACGCACAGTGAAAGCTCCTACTTATGATCGCAGTCCATTTGTTGAAAGGTTTGGATGGTGGATAGATGTGACCCATGATTCTACGGTCATGATTTGATTGTACCTGGGCATTGATTATGTGGTAGTAGGGTTGTACACGGATCGGGCTAAGTCGAACTGGCCTCAGCCCGTCCAGGCCCGTTCAACAGCCACACAAGGCTCGAACCCGACCGGGCCTGGTCACCGGGCCAACATCTTCAGCCCGAACCGGGCCCGGCGCGAGTTCGGGCCGAGTTCGAACCTTCGAGTTCGGGCCAGTTTCGAACCTTACAACAAGTTTATGGGAAGGACTTTGGCAGGTAATCCGCGTTCCATTACAAGACCCTCGATTAACAGTTTAGATAGTTGAACTATAAACTCCACAAAAAATCTAACTAGTTAGGACATTTACATACATTCACATACATTTGATAAAGCATAAAATAAAATATTTTATACAAATTAAATACAGTCATACACGGGTCGGGCAGGGCCGGGTCTGGTCGGGTCGGGGCGAGTCGGATTTCGGACCGAGTCGGGCCAAACTGTGAGGTATCTGAACTCGGCTTGAACTCGCTTTCGGACCTAAAAAATTGGCCCGTCCTAACCCAAACTCAGTTTCGGGTCGGGCCAATCGGGCTTTTTTGGGCCGGGTCGAGCGAGCTAACCGGGCTAGCCCGATTTGTGTACACCCCTATGTGGTAGTGTTGTTTACACAATGGAAGCGAATTGGCTGGTGTACCACACACCACCGATCTAGCTGGTGTGGGTGCTATTACTCCCCTGACACTAGCCCGGTGGCTGATGGTCAGTGCTCTTTGGCCCCAACATGATGTAGGTGTTTTATTCATGCGGTTCATCCATTTTTAAAGATCATTTCTTTGATTGATTTCAAAAATGATAGGAATATAAATCTCATGTGGACCACGAAAACAATAGTTATTGGATATCCGTCATTAAATCCTCCAAATCTAATCTTTTGATTAGGTCATACAGACCTAGATGAAGGGAAAAACCCAAAAAGGTTTTAATGGTTGACGTTCATTAGCACCTTTTCCTGTAATGTGGTCCACTTGAGATTGGGATATACCTCATTTTTCGTCTCATACCCTATAGTGATCTAGAAAGATAGACGGAGCATGGATGAAACACATACATTATGGTAGGCCCACAGACAACCGACCAGTAGCCATTGGCTGGTGGCGGCAGGGGAGTAGCCAATCCGTTTCCGCCGATGCTACGAGTTCCAGGTTGTACGAACGGTTCAAAGGATATTAGAGTTATATGGGTCCACAATGATGTATTTGTAATATCCACACCGTTCGTGCAGTTGGCGAGATCATCTTAAGGCATCAGACCAAAAATGAGGCATATCCAAAGTTAAAGTCGACCACACCATAAATAGCAGTGGGATACTGATTCTCACCGTTAAAAAAAATCCTAGGGCCTACTATAATGTTTATTTTCCATCCAATCCGTTGATAAGGTCACACGGACCTGGATGGAGAGGAAAAACAAATATCATATTAATTCAAAACTTCACTTACCACAAAAGGGTTTCAATGGTAAGCGTTCAATCCCCAACTATTTTTTGCAGTGTGGTCAAATTGATTTTTGGATTTATTTTATTTTTTAGATCAAATCTTACGATGAACTCTTCAAATGAACGGACGGTTTGGATATAATACATACCTCATGACGAAACCCACAGGACTTGGTGACATCGACACATTAGCCATGTCCTGGTGTGTTTTACTGAATAACCATGTCCTGGACACATCAGCCAGGGACTGGGATCAGCAGCCTTTCCCAGAATCCGGATCAAAAGCTTGCTACAGACAGAAAATGTCTATTTTCTTGTAGCGGGATTGGTCCGTTAACGATAACATTATCAGACCGCACGATGTGACAAAATGCAGTGTTGAAGTCACCACGAAATCTGTATCCTTGCATGTCATTAGGTGGGCCTCAGTGTCAGTGTTACAGTCATCAGGTGGGTCAACAGTCCTTATTCAATCATACACTTTCTGCTTGGGCCATCTTAACCATCCAATGGAACCATTGCAGACTATTGGTACTAATGGAATGGTCAGGATGATCCGTGCTTTTGTGGTCTCTGTTGCTTCACGGTGGACCCCACTATCTGTGCGACCAAATGAGCGGCTGAAATTTGTCTGGAGGAGTTAAATAGCCAGGCGTAAGAGTAGTCTACTGGATGCTGGTCTTCCAACATTTTCAAGTATGACATTATGGATTTGTACAAGATCAGGGCCTTTTATTTGGTAGGCCTCACCCAAGATTGTTTGTCACTAAAATCAGGCCCGTCATTCATAAGGAGGATCAAACAGCCATGCTAACCGTTCATTTTCTCATGCACCCTTGTACCAAATGATGAATGGGTGGCCTGATTTCTGTTATAAATTAAATAATTGGTGGATCCCATCAGATGAACGGGTATGATCTTACATAGACGCCACGCAAGAGAATTGACATCCGATGGGTACCCAAACCCGATCCAATCCGGATCTGTGCAAATAAGAGTTAGATCTGGACCAACAAGACCTTAACCGAAAACGAATCGGATGCTCCCCCTGCCACTAGCCAATGGCTAGTGGTCGGTGCTCTGTGGGCCCCACCATGATATGCATGTTTCATCCATTCCGTCCACCCATTCTTAAATATCATTTTATGGAATGATCCCAAAAATGAGGTTGATCCAAATTTCAATTGGACCGCAGAGTGTTGATTGAACACCTACTGTTAAAAACTTCTTGGGGTCACAAAAGTTTTGGATCAAGCTGATATATATTTTTCCCTTCATCCAAGTCTGTATGACCTAAGCAACAGGTTAGATGTCACATAACCATTACAGTGGGCCCTAGAAGGTTTTTAATGGTGGAAATTCAATGACAACTGTTTTCCCATGGTATGGTCCACATGAGATTTATATTTACCTCGTTTTTGGAATAAAGATCTAAAATTATCTTTCAAGATGGATGGACGGCGTGGATAAAACACATACCACATGTTGGGGTCCACATAGCACCGACAACTAGCCACCCGGTTAGGTCGACTAGTACAATAGGAGGTGACCCGAATCCGGCCTGTTTAGTGGCTTAGTTCAATTGGTCAATTTCTAAAATAAGGGTATTTTAGTGATTTAACAAAAATATCTCTCTCCTCAGACGATGCTGACATGGAACACGCGATCACGTGCGTGCCGGGAATGGAAAACATCCTCCGACGCTGCGATCTACCGAGTTTCTGCCGAGCCAAGCAACTCACCGATCCGTTTCTCCAAATCGTCCAGTCCGAAACACTCAACTCGGTTCGCGCCTCGGCCCTCATCCTCAACACCTTCGAAGACCTCGAGGGACCCACCCTCTCTCAAATCCGGGCCCACTTCCCCACCACCTACACAATCGGGCCCCTCCACTCCCTCCTCAAAACCCGACTCACCGATTCAACTGAGTCAACCCACAAAGATTCCTCCTCCTCCAGCCTCTGGAAAGAAGACAGAACCTGCATGACGTGGCTCGACTCACAACCATCCGACTCAGTCCTTTACGTTAGCTTTGGCAGTTTTGCAGTGGTGACTCGGTCCGAGTTGCTTGAGTTCTGGTACGGTCTGGTCAACAGCCAGACCCGATTCCTGTGGGTCATACGTCCGGATCTGGTTAACGGAAAAGGAGACATGGGTCACATCCCAGGCGAGTTACTGGAAGCAACCAATCAGAGGGGATGCCTTGTTGAGTGGGCCCCACAGCAGGAGGTTCTGACCCACCACGCTGTTGGCGGGTTTCTGACTCACAGCGGGTGGAACTCGACGCTGGAGAGCGTGTTTGCAGGTGTGCCGATGATATGCTGGCCCTTCTTTGCAGATCAGCAGATAAATAGCCGGTTCGTCGGGCATGTATGGAGGGTTGGTTTGGACATGAAGGATAGGTGTGATAGACGGACGGTTGAGATGTTGGTGAGAGAGATGATGTATGAAAATGTGGAGCTGAGGAAAAGAGCGGCAGAGATGGCGGATTTGGCGAAAAAGTGTGTTAGTCGTGGTGGGTCATCTTATATGAATATGGAGAGATTGATTGAGGACATTAGAGGTATGAGCTTATGATGAGCTCTTTTTATTCTTAGTGGGCCCATTGCTATGATAATACAGATCGTTGGTTTGTTGAATCCTATGGTAGACTGATGATGTCCTAGATATCTCCTCCATCTGATAATCATAACCTTTCGTTTGTCGCCAACATACAGACAGTTGAGGAGCCAAGTACAACAATGGTCAGGATCTATAATAGTAAAAGGTGCCAAGATTAATGGCTACGATCTTCCCATCTTGAAGATTTTGGAGGTTATCAGTTATCACTAAGGGCGCCGTTAGGATACCACCCAATAAGTTTTTTTTTTTTTTTTTTTTTTTATAAATAAAATATTTTATTATTATTATTATAACTTATTTAAGTTAATAAGTTACTTTTAGTGAGTACAATGGTAAAAGTAACTTTTATTATTTTTTTTTTATTATTTCAACTTATCTCTTATAACCTGTCTTACTCTCCATGAAATGGATGGTTAGTCCACATCAAAGGTGGGGCTCACATGATGATTGTCCACATTAAATGTGGGTCCCACATTATGGATGAACGACGTGCCTACATAATCATTATCTACATCAAAGATAAGCCCCTAATGATCAATTACTCACAACTAAAGCGGCCCCGCATGATGGATAACACACATTGAAGGTGAGGCCCACATGATGGGTGGTCAATATCAAAGGTGGGCACCACATGAGGAGCGGTGGATAGTATTGAAGGTGGCCCTACATGATGGACAAAATATTGAAGGTGGGCCCCACAAGATGGATGGCATATATCAAGGTGATCCCCACATAATGTGGAGTGCACATCAAAGGCCTGCCCTTAATAATGAGTAGCTCACATCCAAGGTAAGCCCAATGATGGACAGCCCACATTGAAGGTGGGGCCACCATGATGGAAGATCTACATCAAAGGTGGAATCCACATGATGAGCGGTAGACATTGAAGGTGGGCCCACATGATGGACAATTTATTTTGATGGTAGAACCCACATGATGATAGCCCATATCAAGGTGGACCCCACATAAATGGACAACCCACATCAAAGGTTTCGATGATGAATGGTCCACATCCAAAGTGAGGCCCCACATGATGGAAGGCCCACGCTGAAAGTGGGGCCCACATGATGGATGGTCCACATGATTTGCATCGGATATTAAAGGTGGGCCCCACATGTGAACAATGACATTGATGGTGGGCCTCGCATGAGGACAGTTCACGTCAAAAGTCAACCCTGGTGATGAATGATCCACATCCAAGTCGGACCCGCTTGAATATGGACAACCCACATCCAAGGTGGGCCACCTGTGATGGGTATACCACATGAAGGTGGGCCTCGAAAGGTGGATGGTCCACATTGAAGGTACGCCCCCACACGATGGGCAATTCACGTTGAAGATAGGGTGAAGGTGGGCCCAACATAATAAACTGTCTACATAAAAGGTTGAGTGCACACGATGGATGGTGGATATATATTAAGTGTGGACTGATGAAAATTTAGGGACAATTACTTATTTCTGGCATGGGTGGAAATCAAATATAGTACTTAAGAAATAAATAAAAATAAAAATAAATAAATAAAATAAACTTTTGATCACTTACAATCTATATTTTATTCAGTGCACTATTTAATATCAAATTGATAAAGTTACATTGAAACAAAGCTCTATTTGATCACTTACATTTTATTGTACCTGGGCAACAGTTGAAATATGATAAGAAAAGATGAATTAAATGACATAATAAGATCAATCAAACTCTCTAATGACTCACATGAAGAACCTCCTTTCTTTATACAACACATTGCATTTTCCTTTAGAGCACCTACCCTCTTCTCATCTCCTCTCTTTCAGTCCCCACCATCAATCTTCTTATGGCCCACTCTATCTCACCTCTCTCGAACCCATTCTCAAGTTGAATTCCCACGCCCTCCAAACATGGTTCACATACCTAGCATTCACCTTTTGGTCCCATAAATAAGGAGAACATAACATGGGTACCCCTTCACATATGCTCTCCAACGTAAAATTCCAACCATTGTGTGTCCAAAATCCTCCCACTGATGGGTGGGCCAGCACTTCTTGTTGTGGGGCCTACTTAACTATCGGGCCCCTCTTCAGCGTCTTCTCTTCAAACCCTTGCAATTCGACCCAATCATGGCCACGGATGGAGCCAGGCCGGACCACCCACAAGAAGGGGTGGATAATCTCAAATTCGGATGAATGGGGTGGATTTCTGACAAACATCACGGTGGCCCCCACCTAAGTTTGGAGGAACTTATGCAGAAGTCTTTATCAGTAAATCCGCGTCCCACAACTCCTCGCTTACCCTTCATGGCAAATCGTGATACAAACTATACGCGGATTTTCTGCTAAAGTATTTCCAAGCAAGAACTGCCTGGGATGCTGCTGGTCTTCTTCTTCTTCTTCTTCTTCTTCTTTTTTTTTTTTTTTTTTTTTAAATAAAATATTTTATTATTATTATTATAACTTATTTAAGTTAATAAGTTACTTTTAGTGAGTACAATTGTAAAAGTAACTTTTATTATTATTATTATTATTTTTTTATTTCAACTTTTACCTTTTCAACTTACCTCTTACCTCTCTTACTTTCCATGAGATGGATGGTTAGTCGACATCAAAGGTGGGGCTCACATGATGATGGTCCACATCAAATATAGGTCCCACATTATGGATGACCGACATGCTTATATAATCGATTATCTACATTAAAGATAAGCCCCTAATGATCACTGACTCACATCTAAAGCGGCCTGCATGATGGATAACCCACATTGAAGGTGGGGCCCACATGATGGGTGGTCAGTATCAAAGGTGGGCACCACATGAGGATTGGTGGATAGTATTGAAGGTGGCCCCACATGAAGGACGAAACATTGAAGGTGGCCCCACAAGATGGATGACATATATCAAGGTGATCCCCACATAATGTATAGTGCACATCAAAGGTCTGCCCCTAATAATGAATGGCTCACATCTAAGGCAGGCCCGATGATGGACAGCCCACATTGAAGGTGGGGCCACCATGATGGAAGATCTACATCAAAGGTGGAATCCACATGATGAGCGGTAGACATTGAAGGTGGGCCCACATGATGGACAATTTATTTTGATGGTAGAACCCACATGATGATAGCCCATATCAAGGTGGACCCCACATAAATGGACACCCACATCAAGGTTTCGATGATGAATGGTCCACATCCAAAGTGAGGCCCCACATGATGGAAGGCCCACGCTGAAAGTGGGGCCCACATGATGGATGGTCCACACGATTTGCATCGGATATTAAAGGTGGGCCCCACATGTGAACAATGACATTGATGGTGGGCCTCGCATGAGGACAGTTCACGTCAAAAGTCAACCCTGGTGATGAATGATCCACATCCAAGTCGGACCCGCTTGAATATGGACAACCCACATCCAAGGTGGGCCACCTGTGATGGGTATACCACATGAAGGTGGGCCTCGAAGGTGGATGGTCCACATTGAAGGTACGCCCCCACACGATGGGCAATTCACGTTGAAGATAGGGTGAAGGTGGGCCCAACATAATAAACTGTCTACATAAAAGGTTGAGTGCACACGATGGATGGTGGATATATATTAAGTGTGGACTGATGAAACTTTAGGGACAATTACTTATTTCTGGCATGGGTGGAAATCAAATATAGTACTTAAGAAATAAATAAAAATAAAAATAAATAAATAAAATAAACTTTTGATCACTTACAATCTATATTTATTCAGTGCACTATTTAATATCAAAT